>CAUYQG010239405.1:0-13533 GCA_963574415.1 Tarsius wallacei | reverse complement strand
AAAACGTTAGGCCAGCAGCTAACTTTTTACGAAAGGAAAGAAACAGTAGCATTTAAAAATTAAAGCAGTTATTGGAAAGCAACCAGACAAGCTCCCTTATTTTCTGGATGAAGAACAGGAAAGTTAAGTATCATATCCAAAAGCATTCATCAACATAATAGTAATGTGATGATGAAAACACATATAATAAATGTACAAAGTGACAATCTGCAATTTTCCAAGTAGAGTCTACAAAATGCAATTCTTGGGCCAAAAGAAAGATTAAAAAGGTAGGCGTACATTGTTAAATAGAAATAAATAAACATTTGATCACTAATAATTATTCAGCACTTAGCAGAAAAATCTCATCCCGAGACAGTTCTATAATGAATACATGAATGTGTTAAGAAATGCAAGAATGAATAGATGGATAGGTGGATGGATGGATGGATGGATGGATGGATGGATGGATGGATAGATGGCTGGATGGATGGATGGATGGATGGATGGATGAATCATTTGACACTCATCCTACTTGAGAGGCCCAAAGTCGCTAGGCAAGTGTGTGCGTGTATGTAAAACTGAAGTGCAGTAATCCAGGCGACTCTTCCACCTCAGCCCCTGGAACTAGAATGTTTGCTGTGATGTTTTGCTGTGATGTTTAAAGTGGTTTGTGAAAGTGTTTGCAGTGGTTTGTAGTTAAAATATAAACCTCCATTAGTGGTCCAGAGGCCAAGACATGCTTACCTCATGATGATGTTTCAAACTTGCTTATATGCTCACTCTCCCGTCTAAAAATTCTTGTAAACATGTTTTTCTCAAACCCAGGGCCCAGCTTGTGCACAGTCACAGTGACTGTGCAAACCTGGACCCCCAAGTAAAAACTCCCTTAGTAATCTAACATCCCAGATGGCTTAACCGGTTCCACTCAGCCCGCCTGACCGTTGGTCAGTCATGGTCAGTCAAAAAGCCCGTGCTTGTACAAACCAACCAATCAGTATTTCTATAAACATGTTTATAGAATATAAACCAATCATGTGCGAACAGGTTTGAAACCCTGTCCCCTCCCTTGTAACTGTGCATAAAAACTGCTTGCTGTACTGAGTCGGGGCTCTAGTTCTTGAGCCTCTGCGTAGGTAACGGACGTGAGCCCAGACTCGAGCCTGAATAAAGACCCTTGTGTGATTTGCATTGGAGCTGGCTCTTTGGTGGTCTCTCAAATTCGGTAATTCGGGTACAACACACTTATGTGATATGAGTCTATTTATGTGAGTGCCCAAAATTTCTGAGGCTTTTCTTTCAGATTGCAACTTGACTTCGCGAGGGCCTCAAAATTCAGTTAATTCCAAGATCTAATTAGTTATTGGATGATGACTTTTAATAACTCCTTTCTCCAGTTTTCTATAAGCAGAAAACTAAATTTCTCATTAAAGAAAAAAAAAACACTTCAATCTCTGTGTCAGGTATAATGTATTAAAAGGAAGGAAGAAAGGCATCAAAGTTGTGAAATGCATGTTTATCCCTCTGCTAAAAATTCATTTTGTGGTTTCCCTGGCCTAAACACTAAACATAAGAAGCAGAGCTCCTTATAGGAATCAAGGAAATTCTATGCATGGAAGTACCATTTTGCTAAGACAGCAAACAAGTTACAGCCACACTTTCCTTCAAGTGATAAAATTGCAATAAAGTGAGGATTTTTTGTTGTTGTTTGGCATAGCACAGTGGCTTCATCCACAGATCTCTATACACACCGGCATTCTTCATGGATACAACATAAGCCAACACTATTTTAGAGAATAAGCCCTTTAGCTGATAAAGCCCAGATTCAGATCTTTCTATTTCTAAGAGATGCTTGTGATGGTGGATTCTGACGTCCATGCTGACATTTGAGAAGATAGGTTTATCATTTTATTGGGTTCTGCGACCTGGCTGGTACCATGCTAAAAAAATAACTGCTGAAAAATAACAAGAAAGGAAAATCTGTTTGCTTGTCCTACACATCATTGTGTTCTGTTCTCTAGAGGATTTGCAGGTGTAAAATTATTCCCCAGAAATTCTCAAAAACATTGAACAGCACCTGTTTTTAAGAGAAATCTGTAGAACTCTCCCAAACTCTTTACTAACAAAATACAGTGATAGAAACTGATTTTTTTCCAGATATAGATGGAATTTCTTTTTCCGACAATAGATACTTCTTTCTGCACCATTTTCTCTATCAGGTGGGTGAATTCTCAGATGTTCATTGCTCCTCTGACTTCTTCCAAGTTGCTTTTCTCAAGATTTATTTTCATAAAACTATTTATAATTTTAAAAATTACTTTGTCACGTTGGGTCTTACTTTGCATGGATAAGATGGAAAAAAACAATGCCTACCACATGGAAAAATAATAATAGTAATATAACAGCTCATCACAATGCCTAGCGTCTAATAGATGGTCAGTAAATAAAAGCTGATAGCAGTAGCAATAAAATTGCCACCATCACTGCCATCACCTCTGTTGGTATCACCAGCATTAATAGTTGAACTCAAGATCATTCTAGCATTTTTTTTCTAACTTAGAATGTTAGGAGTGGGAACTCTTAAAGAAAATGGATGGGATTTTAAATAGTCATTATTATTATTATTTTTCAGTCCAAGTCTCACTCCATCACCCAGACTGGAGTGCAGTGGAATGTTCATGGCCACCCCAGACTCGACCTGCTGGGTTCACACAATCCTTCCACCTCAGCCTTCCAAGCAGCCAGAACTACAGGCATATGCTACCATGCCTAGCTAATTTTTTTTATTTATTGTGGCGATGAGGTCTTGCCAAGTTGTCCAAGTTGTTCTCAGACCATTGGGTTCAGGCAATCCCCTTACCTCGGCCTCCCAAAGTGCTGGGATTACAGGCTTGAGTCACTGCGCCTGGCCAAATACTTATTACCTTAAAGCATATTGTCATTTAGTTATAAGCACCTCTGACACAAATAAAATAATGAAAAAATATCAAATGATTTTGCCAATGGTTAAATCCATAGATTTTTAAACTATTAAACATATGTTTTCATTGTATGTGCCTTAGCTGTTGTCTGATTCCCACCCATGAAATATATGCATGATAGAGCCAGGCGCGGTGGCTCACACCTATTATCCCAGTAATTTGGTAGACCAAGGTGAGAGGATTGCTCGAGCCCATGGTTTCGAGACCAGCCTGGACAACTTGGCAAGACTTCATCTCTACAATAAAAAATAAAAATAAAAAATTAGCCAGGCATAGTGGCATGTGTATATGGTTCCAGCTACTTGGAAGTCTGAGGCAGAAGGATTGCCTGAGTCCAGCAGGTTGAGGCTGCAGTGGTTGTGAGCATGCCACTGCACTGCAGCCTGGGCAGCAGAGTGAGACTCCAACTCAAAACAATTAAAAATAAAAATAAAGAAGTTTTCCATGAACTGTCATACTTTACCTATCTAAGAAAGAGAAAAGTTGCTGGGTACTGTGGCTCATGCCTGTAATCCCATCACTTTGGGAGGCAGAGGCTGAGAAGATTGCCTGAGCCATGGATTTGAGAGCAGCTTGGGCAACTTGGAGAGACCTCGTCTCTACAATAAAGCAAAAAATTAGCCGGGCACAGTGGCACTCGCCTGTGGTTCCAGGTACTTGGAAGGCTGAGGTGGAAGGATCGCCTGAACCCAGCAGTTTGACACCGGGGTAGTCATGAGCATGCCACTGATCTCCAGCCTGGACAACAGAGTGAGACTCCAACTCAAAAAAAAGAAAAAAGAAGAAGAAATATATGCACATCCTATATCTCATTCTAAGATTCTTTTATGTCCCCATTTTAAAAGTTGCATTATGGTGGAAACCGATATGACTAAATAATTACTGTAGTTACTCAGGTTAAGAGCACCATTCTGGACTGGATGCAGTGGCCCAAGTCTGTAATCTCAGCGCTTTGGGGAACCAAAGCGGGAGGATAGTTTGAGCCCAGGAGTTTCAGACCAGCCCGGGCCACATAATGAGACCTTTTCTCTACAAAAAATGAGAAAATTAGTCAGGGATGGTGTGTGTGCCTATATCCTAGTTACTCCTTGGCCGAGGTGGGAAGATGCCCTGAGCTCAGTGGGCTGAAGCTGCAGTGACCCATGATTGTGCCACTGTACTCCAGCCTGGGTGACAAAGTGAGACCTCAACTCAAAAAAACTAAACAAAAACATAATCCTGGGTATAATTTAAAATATTTTTTTTCAGGAAGTGAAAGTAAATAAGTATTTAGATGCCTATTAACAATATCAATAATTTTAAGATTCAGAAAATGTCAATAAGCGTAGTTTTGAATGTCAAATGAAGCTTTTGCTTCAAGCAGGAGGTTATGTAAGCATTTCAGGATGTGACTGCAAATTGGAATCCAAACGAAGGCACATGTACCCAGGTCCTCTGTGCAAGGTGAGCTCTTCTGACAAGAGCAAAGGCTCTGGAGGGGAGTCACGAAAAATTATAGTAAAAATACATGGCAAGCTGTGGTTTGTCGGAAAGATATTCCGTTTTCATGGTGGCCTTTTTATCAGATGCACTAGCTTCTGACATATTGGTAAGGAATGTGATTTTGTTAAAGCAATAAAAGTCTCAGAGAAGTAATCAGAAGGCAAACATGTATTTCAAGTTTACATAAGTATAAAGAAGAGAGTTGGGTCTCCTGGGAGCTCTGTATTTAATCAACACTTAGTTCAGTATTGAGTAAAATCTGGAACTCTGCTGTCTTCACTGTCATTTTAGTTATTTCATCCACATACCAAAGATTTTCTGAAAGTATAAAGCACTGGCTGTCTTTATTTAAGAATTAAATCTTGATAAGTTCACTCAACAAACAAATGTTTAATGAGTGGATTTAATGCCCTGCATGGCACTGACTATATAGCAATATAAAAAGACAACTGTATTAGCTATCAGATCTTCTGTGAAAGTATGAGAATTCTCAAGCAAATAGTTACACAGTAAGGAGGTTGTTAATACCAAAACAATAAACCAAGATATGGTTATTCCTGAGTTTGTTCAATAGCTAGTCAAATTATGTCTACAAAGACCTAGGGTCTTTTCATATGACTGTGATCCTGACCTTTTGGTGATTTCTTTTCCCCCTTAGTAATCAGAAAATGGCTGTGCAGCTCTAAGCATCCCATCCTCACACTATGATATTCAAAAGCAGAAGGGGAGTGTCAGGTCTCCTACGTGTCTCTTTACCAGGAGGAAACAACAACAACAACGAAAACACCTTTCCATATAGGGTCTCATGCTTCATGGGCCAGAACTGGGTTACATACCAAGGCAGAGCAACAAGAAAGTCAGGAAGGTGATGGAAAAGCTGGCCATCCCAACACTGTCGTGGGAGCAGGCTTTGCCATCAAGAACAAAGAGGGCTTGCTGTAATATGATTCTCTTTCCAGACAGGTTTACAAACTACTTGAGTAGAACATTCCTGAGCACATTCATGTGCCAGATTTTGTCTTTGAATACAAAGGTCTTTTTTATTACAAAGATGTGGGGTACAATTCCAGGGTTAGGTATACAAACATTAATTATACAGGTACCCTTGTTGATGAGGTGTGCCCCTCCCTCCCCCAGCAGTTTCCCTCAACTGCCAATCCCACCCCTACTCCCCTGACAGTCTCCCACTACTGCCAATCCCTTTCTTATAGTATTATGATAATTTTTCAAGGCCCGCTTATGAGTGAGAACATAGGGTACTCTGTTCTTTGTTTCTGTGATAGATCACTGAGTATGACCGACTCTAAATCCATCCAAGTTGCTGCGAAGTCCATATGTCTGTCTTTCTTTATGGCTGCATAATATTCCATCGTGTATATGAGAATACAAAGATTGACTGTTTAGGCTGTGACAAAGAGTTTTAATTTTATTTTATATTGAGTGAAGACTTTTTGGGTAGGCTTGTTGAATGTCTACTTTGGCTGCAATCTATGCCAGAAATTTTCACTTAGAGCATTTAATGTAATTTCTTATCATCTCCCAGTGAACTCATCCTTCACCACCAACTACCTTCCAGTCTTGCTTATGGAACTCCAGCCATGCTGGCCTTTCTGTAATTTCTAGAACACACCAAGAGAGTTCCAAGTACCGACATTTTACCCTAGCTAAACCCTCTTTCTGCAAGTATTATTACTGATATTGTGGCTACCTCCATCTCAGGATTCAGGTTTCAGCCATGAGCTCACCTCCTAAGTGATCCTTCCCAGACAGTCCACATAAAGTATATACTTATTTCTCTCCTCAGTGTTTCAACGATGAGTAAACCAAACCTCTGTGACCTACTCAGGATCATGCAGTCAATGAACCTAAAGCTTCTAGCTCATTTTCACTGTCCTATTTACTTTTAGGAAAGCTCATGTAAGAAGCTATATTGTCTCTTGTGTTTCTCTGGACTTTCTTCCTGCTTGACTCTCTCCGTAGATGTCTCATGTCTGAAGTAAGTAAACTTATTTGTTCAATTCTTTCATGTCTGCTTCACCAATGGGAACACAAACTGCCTGGAGGTTGGAACACTATCAGTCTTGATTTTGCTTATTGTTGTATTTTTAGTTCCCCAAGGAATGGTGAAAGTCAGTAGGCACTCTAATTTTTGATGAAATAAATGCATGAATAAAGTATCCTGAAATGTGTTAAAATCAGAAAATGCCCTGGGAGTGAAAAGGCATTCTACTTTTAGTGCACTGGGGCTTTCTACAGGTGTTGTGATCCTAGCAACTTGTGCCTGCATTATTGTATCTATCTATGATTTTAACTGGTTCTGTATTATTTTGCTTTTATAGTTTCAGACAGAGACTTGTTCTCCTCTAGAAAATAGGGGCTTCTATTGACACACTTTTTTTTTAATGTTACTTTTTTTTTCTGGTATAGTTAGCCTATCTATTCCTGCAGAAACAAACAGACAAACAAAACAACCTCCGTTTATATTTACAATCACTACTGAATACGCGTGCATGCCTAAAGACAGAGCTTGCTTTACCTATCCAGAACAGAGAGTACCAACCATCCTCTGAGCCTATTTTGTCCACTCCCATCTAGTCTGTCTGTGAATTGTTATTCTCTGTGGCCAAAACACTCTTCTTTTAAATCCCAGTATTTTTGGAATTGACAAATTGTGAAATGATTAGCACTCCCATGGCAGACTATTTCGTTTGTCAATTTCTGTGCTATGTCAAGTAGCCAGACCCCGGAGCGGAAGAATGTTGGGGATCTCAGCTGGGAAAAGAACCCATTGAAGAGGGGGAACAAGAGGAGGCATGATGGAGAAAATCAGAGAGTGCTCCAGAATTTCCATATGTGCAACTAACCTAGTGGTAGCAACGTGTTCCACCTCTGCTGCAGTTTCTAGTGTAAGCGCAAAATTATTTCTCGGTTTGCATATGAAGGCCAGGTGTCCTAGGATGGAGGAACTAACATAAATTATGGGGATGCAATACAAAAAGAGACCTCACACCTCCCCTATTTAAAAATCAACCTTCTGCAAGGCCTGTGTGGTGGGTTGAGAAGTTTGCATGCTTGGAAATACCTGTAGAACAAAGAAAAAGACTCCGAAGATTCGCCATGCGCAGAGTAAGGGTCTCTATTTAAAGGAACCGAACAGTAGCTGAAATTAGCATAGAAGGTACTTGTTATTTGGAGCCAGTCAGTAAGAGAGCTCATGTTCCAAAAACCAATCCCAACATGACACCTAGCGGCAGCTCTAGGCTTAACCCTTCAGGTCCTGATAGAAGTATCCAGGACACAAGGTTTTCAAAATTCTTGTTCCCGGCGGCTCTCAGTTTACTTCTGTGAAGGGACAACTCATTTATTTTATGGGGAGAAAAATCAATTATTAGAACAGACTCTTTCAGGAAAAGTGCTAAACCATAATTTTGAAAATGGTACCCAAGCAATTTTTTTCCCCTGATGTGTGAATTGCCTCTTTCTGAGGATGTGTAAAGAATTCCCCCATCCCCCGGAAAAAGACTTCCTATTTACAAATTCAAAGATCTGAAGCCCCTTCTTTGGTATTCTAAATAATAATTTTTACACTTCGATAAGTGAGAATAGCTCAGGAAATTATATAAATATATAATCTTTTAAATATACAACCTTTTAAAGATTTCAGCAATGGCAATTTTCTTTTGGAAAAAGTTAATTATTCAAAAGTGTCTATACAAAAGCAAGTCATATTGATGTTTTTGTTTTTTGCTTTTGTGCATTACTGGGGGGTTGCTAAACTGGGTTTCTTCAAGCATCTAGTGAGAGAGGAGATAGTCAGAAGATGGCAAGGTAAATGGACAGGGAGGGTCTCCAGGAGGGGTAACACCTGCAGGAACACCCCTACATTGCCCCCATTATATAACTAACGATTGAAAATGCAGTCAATATGGTTGAGAACATCTTCTTAGAGCAAGGATGTTTTGTTTAAAGGGACTTTTTGCCATTTGAACGCAGGTGCAATAGCTTAACTAAGTGTCCTAACTTGACCTAAGCTTATTAGAATATTATTAGCATGGCATTTCCATTTCGGTTTTACTCCCCTTCCCCAGTGGGCTTTCCTATGGTACTTATGGGTAATAATCAAGATGGAGTAACTTTGGACAAGGGCACACTTGTGCCCTAAAGGAGGGTGAGAGGAGGGTAAGATGCAAATGAGAAAAACCCCCCTAGAAGGGAGAGAGAATAACCCAGAACATTCCCCGATGGCGGGTAACCCATTTTGGGCCCCCTCTCTTTTTTCTGGAGAGCTTTGTTGTTTAATAAATGTCTTTTACTCGTCCTTTTGGTGTCCGCGTTCCTTAATCTTCTTGGTCGTGAGACAAGAACTCAAGGCTGCTGTTCTAAGCTGACAGCAGAGTCGAAAACTCCTGCAACACTAGGATGCTTTTGGCTGCTTTTCCTACACACACACACAACCACACACACACACACGCATGTGTGAGTCTGCACACACACACAAAACTCCAGCAGATGAAGTCTAAGTTTTAGCCCAAAGTGAAAAATAAAGTTCAGTTTTGACACCCAGTCCTCCTAGGAGTCTCTCTGCCACATTCTCAGCGCCCCATTGTTTTGGATCACTCTAGAACTTGTTGATATCCTCTTTGGACCCCAGCCCTTTCCTGAAGGGACAATGTCTAAGTCCTTATTATTCTCTATCTTCTCTCTGACCAACTAGTCAGAACTAACAGGTTAATGGAAAGGTTCATCATACTAAGTTTAGAGAAGAGAAAGTCTTGTCCAAAGGGGCTTCTGCTACATGACTCAGTGTTTTCTGTTTGATGCAAGATTGCCAATAATGATTTGGTTCCCTTGTCTCTGTATTATCCATCCATACAGAATGATTACTAGTTCATCAATTAAGAAAAGGAGTTAATTCACCTGTCCTCTCTCACGTTTAACCATGAGCCTGAAACAAAACACTTTTGCATTATCTATATAATTATTCTCTTTTATTATCTGCCGTTCACTGAGTATCTGCTACGTATCAGGCATAGCATTAAATCACTTTGCACACATTGCCTTAGAAATCCTAAATAAGCACTAACATGGAGCTCTTTTATCCCCATTTTAGATGAAATTCAACTGAGGTTCAGTGATTTGCTGAATATCCCTCAGCTTGTAATGGCAGAGCTGAGATTGAAATGCTTTGAACCCAGTGTTTTTGCATGGGCTTCTTTTTAAATATTTAGGAGTTTGAAGTGAAAACTTCATGATGTATAGACAAATATTCCCCCAAACAACCACTGAACAGTAAACTGAGTTTCTCGGAGACTCAATATATACACAAATTGCACACATCGTTGATAATATACAGCACGATTTAATACTAATCGTTGGAAAATCTTGCTTTGAAACTGATCTCTTTTATCAGCTTCCTGGGCTGTATTCCTCATGAAAGTCCTTATTTCTTCCACCTGTGTTTACTGTTTTGACTTTTCTTCCCCCTTGTTTTCCTGAGTATGGGAGACAGACACTTGGACAGACAAAATGGGTGGTCTATTATATTTAGCTTTTATTCTGAGAATCACATACACTTGAGGACCTCATAAAATATCTAGAACGCACTGAATAGAAACCCTTTAGTTTTGACAATCTTATTTAAGATGCTGAGAAAAAGGCAGTTGCTTTGGTAACAAGGATTCAAATACCGGACAGCTTTAAACGTGGAATTATAATTATAAATCTGAAATTTTGCCTGGAAATAAAGAGGAAACAAGTTTTTTTTTTTTCTGGAGTTATTGGTCCTAGATGATTAACATTTAAAAAACTGCAAACTTCATTTTGATACAAGTACTTGTGCCACACAGTCCCAGACCCAGAGACCACGAAGCTACTATCATTGATAGAGTTTATACTGATTAAGAGCAATGCATCTGAAACCAGATTGTCTGGTTATTATCTTAACTCTATGAGTTCATGGATCACTTTGGACAGCACGATTGTCCTCTCTGTTCCCCAATTGAATATCCTCAATAAACTAATGTATAGACAGCCTTTAGAATGGGTAAGCAATCAAATTTGAATATCAGTGTCAGTATTTCTGAGAATATATCTGTACACACAACATTCACAGCCCCAAATACCTACCCTTCAAGACAGCCTGTGGGAGGATGTCTTCTGGAAAAGTCACTGACAGGTGACATTTTTGAGAAGTAAGAGGCATTTCACCAGACATCTTTTTTTTTCTTCTTCTTCTTCTTTTCTTCTTTCTCTTTATTTCTGTAGAACAGCTATATGCAATGGTTAGATCAGAATGAGACCTCACAATTTTTTCCTCCAGATGATAGATGGCAAAACTAAAATAGGTTTTCCGAGATAATGTTTTTTGAGTGTCCAACTGGTGGAGACAGGAAAAGCAATTTCAGTAAGACAAGAGCCTTCAAGAACAGATTTGGAGAAAAGTATTATCCTAGACTTCTAGAAATAGAAATGCCATGATGCATATTGCAAAGAATTAAGATTATCCACAGGCATTTTATCGTTCACTGACAGAAGAGTGGATGAGATGTATGAGGCAGAGACGGCCCTGCCAAATTCCAACTTGGCCAACAAGCCTGCTGAAATCAACGTAGACTGGACTGGACACCATATCCTGCTTTGATCACTTAACTTCTTGGGTATGGCATGACTCTGGCTGATGCAACTTCCTGCCAACATCCTTACACAGCAGACCGCTGAGAGATTGTCCATTAAGCAACACAATTTAGAGTGTTTCCAATTTAGAGAGGGATGCTGGTTTCTCAGACTTTAAAAAAGACCAATTCTATTTTTTTCCCCAAGAAGTTTTCACCTCTATCGTCCAGACGGTGCTGCATGACATTCTCTGGTTGTCAAGAAAGCTTTTTCTTCAGTATTTATTTATTATATTTTATTTTATTTTTTAGTTGGAGTCTCACTCTGTTGCTCAGACTGGAGTGCAGTGGACGCTCCCGGCCACCGCAGCCTTGACCTGCTGGGCTCCGGCGATCCTTTCACCTCAGCCTTCCAAGTAGCTGGAACTACAGGCGTGTTCTACCACACCCGGCTAATTTTTTGATTTATTGTAGAGATGAAGCCTCGCCAAGTTGCCCAGGCGGGTCTCGAACTCACGGACTCAGGCAATTCACTCACCTTAGCCTCCCAAGGCGCAGGATTCAGTGCTTATTTTTATCTTTATTGTTTCTTTAATAGTGTTAAAATATATTGAGCACCCTTTATGTGGTACCATTTCTATTCTTTTCATTTCCTTCTTCCAATGATATTCTTTGAGTACTTACTATGTACCAAGCACTAAGGAAAATCACAATGTACAATTCAGTCAGAGAAGAATGACAATGTGTAAACAAATAGATAAATAAACAAGACAAGTGTAAAGTATGACAACATGGACTAAAGAGATGAGACCTGATGCATATCACCACGGAAGGTGGCCCACTTAAGATAAGATGGTGAGAAAGGGTGTTTCTGAGACAGCAACTTTGAATAGAGACAGTTTGAAAAAGAGCACTCATCCTTCGTAGATCCCAGGTAAAAGCTCTTTGAAGTATGAACGTGCAAAAGCCCCGAGCACATTCAAAGGGAGCAAGGTAGGAAAGAGATTGGTATGGTCCAGGAACATATAGGAAGCAAGTGCATCTGGAACAGAGTGATCCAAATAGTTGAGATAAGGTTGGAGACTTGAACATGGATAGATCATACAGGGTTATACAGACCATGGTTGTAAGACTGGCATTCATTTAAAAAAAAGATCATAATAAACAGGTGGTAGCATGATTCAATTTATATTTAACTCTGACCATTGCATGGAGAAAGCATTGTGAAATAGGTAAGAATGGAACTGTGAGACCAATTGGGAGGCCACTGCTATCTTCAAGGCAAGATATGAAAGTGGCTTGTGGAAGGACATCTTCTTGAACCATTATACTAAATATGCAAAGGAGACCTTATATTTCCCCCTTTTGGAGATAAGTTCACAAACGCTAACAGTGATTGCTGCCTAAAAGTAAATACCTTTTGAGTAATCGAGTCAAGACTAAAACCAAGATCAATGTGGCTCAGAGGCAAATTTTTGTTTGTTTGTTTGGTTGGTTTTGGGGGGTTTTGTTTGTTTATTTGTTTTTCCAGGCAACTCTCAGACTGGTGCCTCTTCAATGGCTTTGGCAAAGGTGCCTCAAAATAAACATCGGGCATCTCTAACACTTACTTAGTGATGCTTGGGATGGACCCGGAAGTGCTCTGTGAGTTTCCTGGTTTCCTGTGCATTCACAAACTTAATTTTTATGACAATGCTATGAAGTCGACGCTATTAATATCCTCATTTTGCAGATGAGTAATCTGAGTCTTGGAGAAATTAAACTAGTAAGTGTCAGGCAGAATTTAAGCCAGGCTAGTTAGCTCTGAAGTCAGGCATTTTACCACTGAGCTATTTAAGAATAAACCTCCTCAGCTGGCCAGCCTTTGGACAATGAAGCGGTTTACCATAGACACACCCAGGAAAATAGCCACCCTCAATGCCCTTCAAACTTCCAATTAAGATAAGGACTCACACAAAACACAGAAAAGCTTTTTATGGCAATTTTATCAAAATGCTAAAGATTACTGAGGCAGCGCTTCCCACACACTTTAGATGAGAATAATAGAACGTCTCCTTAAAAAAAGTGAACAAAAGATTTATTTTTTAGCCATTCTCAAGTCTCAGAATCAACATTTCCACTGGGTTGGCTTTTTCTAATACAAATGTAAGGAGAGACAGATTAAAATGCCAAACTGAATTGCTTGGTGTTTTAGAAAAAGCTGTTTCTCACAAGCAGCCTCCACTCAAAACACATTGAGTATCTTCTGAAAAATGTCAACAAGTTGGGTCTGTGGAGTCCTAAAATGAATCACAAAAAGTCTAATACTTTAGGGGAACAAGAGTGACCCACACCGAACCTTTTTCATTTTCTACTAGGGCTCTAGAAGCATCCTTTCAAAGCTCAAAAATCACCTTGAAGAGCTGCAACTTTGTTCACAGCTTTCCCTTGTATCTTCTGTGACCTTAACCACTTGCTTTCCAATTACTCTGCTATTTTCA
>CAUYQG010239402.1:0-13344 GCA_963574415.1 Tarsius wallacei | reverse complement strand
AAGTTCTCTATTATTTGTAATTTCAGACTTCTAATCTGTATTCCTAGAGAGAATTTTTTGTAATCAAATAGACTCCTAACATTTTGAATAAATGGAATATGAAAAATGCAAAGTGCTAATATATAAAAACTGTTCAAAAGTCCTACTGCTTCTGCCTCATTTACTCTGAAAGTAACCATTCCAAGACACTTCTCAAAAGAAGATATATGAGCAGCTAACAGACACATGAAAAAGTGCTCAGCCTCACTCATCATCAGAGAAATGCAAATCAAAGCCACATAGAGATATCACCTAACCCCAGTAAGAATGGTCATTATTATTATTATTTTTTTTTGAGTTGGATTCTCACTCTGTCGCCCAGAGTGGAGTGCAGTGGCCGCTCCCGGCCACCGCAGCCTCGACCTGCTGGGCTCCGGCGATCCTTCCGCCTCAGCCTTCCAAGTAGCTGGAACTACAGGCACGTGCTACCACGCCCGGCTGATTTTTGATTTATTTTAGAGATGAGGTCTCGCCAAGGTGCCCAGGCGGGTCTCGAACCCTCAGGCTCAGGCAATCCACTCACCTCAGCCTCCCAAAGCGCGGGATTACAGGCTGAGCCACCGAGCCCGGCTCTTTCTAGAATTTCAACTCATCTTGTTCTCATTCCTTCCATAGCTTCCTGATATCCGCAAAATGTAAGTTTTATAACTAATATAGCTTTTTCTATTTGTTGCTGCAAGAACATTTGCCTACCATGACATATTGCACCTTATTCAAAGGTCTGTGTAGTATAATTTTCATATATGCACATGATATTTTGTCTTGTATCTCATTCTGTTCTGTTTCTTTTCTTTCTTTTTTTTTAAAAAAACAAAAACAAAAAAACAACTGAGTACTGTGCCTCTAAAATCAATCCATGTTGCTATGGCCACCGCTAATCTGTTTTTTCTACTGCTGCAAAATGCTTAATTTTACCTATACACTTGCCTGCTGATGGACACTAATTTTACTGTTTCTCCTTGAACCACAAATATTGTACATTTCCCCTTGTGGTTCTACAAGAAAATTCAGTTGGGATACATATTCAGTACTGAAATTTCTCTGGCCTATAGGAGTACTGGTATAAAGTAATCTTGTTATTTTAATTTGCATTTCTTTTAATGAGTTTGAGTATTTCTTCATATGTGCACTATTTCTATGTAACAAATTACTTTAAAACTTAACAAATTACTTTAAAGCTTAACAGATTAATGTTTGGCAGTAATGTGAAACTGTCAGGGGAGGGGGGTGGGATTGGCAGTTGAGAAAAACTGCTAGGGGAGGGAGGGGCATACCTCATCAACAAGGGTACCTACATAATCAATGTTTGTATACCTAATCCTGAATTGTACCCCACATCTTTATAATAAAAAAAACTTAGCAGCTTAAAACAACAAACATTTATTATTTTCCAGTTTTTGAGTGTCTGGAATTTGATAACATCTTAGCTGGGCTGCTGCGGCTCAAATTTGCTCATGAGGTTAGTCAAGAGACTGGCTTTGGTCATAAGAGGGCTTGATTGGAGTTGGAAGATTCACTTTCAGATGACTCACTCACATGGCTTTTGGCAGAAGACCTCAGCGTGGCAGGAGGCCCTCACTTCTTCACCACATGCACTTTTCTCTAGGGCAGATTGAATATCTCATTATATGGCCCCTAGCTTTCTCTGGAGCACGCAATACACGAAAAAACAAGGCAGAAGTGTGAATGCATCAGACCTATTGAAAAATTTCAGAGCTTTCGCTCTGAGAAGCTGATGTTAACAATGCTGGAGAAGAAAAAAGGTAGAAGAAACAAGGACTGTTAATGTAGTGACTACAGTGTTGAATTAAGCCCAAAAGAAAATTGTCATATTAACATACATGCTAGTGCATGAGAGAAGTAATGACTTATAAATAATTCACAACAGTACAGTTTTCACACAAGGTACAATATCTATTGTTGAACCAATAACTCCATCACATAACACAACTACCAGCAGGAAACTGCCTTGATGAGATGTGATGACAGTTGCTGCAGATCAGCATGTAACTCTTGGACATCACAAATATACGCAAGGATTAGAGCTGTGACATGCCATCCTCATAGGAGTTGATGGTCTTTTCCAACACAAAATTCATCAGTATTTTAGAGGTGATAATAGAACAGTTGCAGAGATCCACAAATGATAACTTTCTGATAAGATAGTACATGGGACTGAAAAGCTGAGAATTAAGAAAAATTAGAGTGATTAAAACACTCCCTCAACTATGGTGCTCAAATAGATCCATAGAAGAGGGAAGGCTAGAGCCCTGCCTGGCTGGTGTGTTCCCTGAGAATGAGGTCTGTCACTGTAGAGGAATAATTTTCTGCCACCATTCTCCTCCAGGTTGGAAGTCTGTGGTAGAGTCAGGTATGAGCATCTCCCTCCTACTGAACTGTTTCCCGTGTTTTACTCATCTCACTACTACTAATGTTCTTTAGAAGTCAGACCAGTCAGAGAATGTTCCAGAGATCAGGATGGGCTAGATCTGGAGTTTTTACTGCCTACAACCTTTTCACATATTTAGAGATAACATTTTTCATGTTTTAGTTCTGGGTTTGAGCATGTATTTTGCTTCTTAAATTTAATGTCTCTTTTTTGTATGGGCAATCCAAAATATTCACTAGATTGTGACAATGAAAAAATGACATTATCCCAAATCTAGGGAGTACATGTAGTGTGGTTATGGTTATACTATTTACCAAGTAACATTTCCTTCTCTATAAAATGAAGAGTAATATAAATTCCCAAGGTATGTTATAAGCAAAAAATGGGATAATGTCTATGAAAATGTTTTTCAAATGCTCAGTTACTATAGAAATATGAGTTTCCCACAGGCATCTGAAATTGTCCTGAGTTTTTCCCTGACTTGAGGTTTTGTGATCAAACACAGCAGGGAGATTAGTTAGTTAATAACTCAGAGGGAAGTAGAAGAGATGAAGACGTCATGAAATACAATCTGCATCTGATAGGCCATGTGTGTCAGTATTAATGGGGCTTTACTAATTGAATTTTAATGCACACAGATGTAGAAGCAAGAAGACCATGAAGAAACGCTGTTGTAGGTGGTTGCATGTGCCCTGTCTGTGGTACTGGCACAATGTCACCAAAGAAGAAAGAAAGGAATAAAGAATTGTACACACCCACAAAAACACTCACATTATCACAGTTAGGTATTTATGAAACATTATATATATGTTTGTGGGTACATGTATTGAAAACAAAAGAAAACAAAAAGAAACGGGATATAGCACTTTGTGTATTTATGCCAAAAACTGAATTTGCTTTGGCACATGAAATTGAATCTGACAAATTGGTAGTTGGACTTAAACCCTATGATTGCTGAATAGCCAGCATGACTCTAGACAGGAGGTCATGTTCTGTTAGAGAAGATTTAGATAAATCAACTGAGAATTTTATAATTTAAAATATTGAACAGACTAGACTTGGAATGTAGTTTACCCTGGGTAAAATAAGCGAGTTATCTATTGCTTATTCTGTTCTCAGAGCAGCTCAAAAAATTCAGGTTAGGTCAGGTTAGAAGTAGGTGGAACTAGAAATAGAATAAAACACTCTCACAGATCAAGAGAAAAATGTGTTGAATAGGGAACTGGATTCTCCTCCCCTGTGTGCCCTTTACACTGGGATCCCAAGAAGTCTGTCTGTCCTTGACTTCTTCCCGTGTTGCATTTTACCCTGAAAAAACTCAACCACTCTCATTGATTCACTGTTTTTCTATTTTTAAGATTTGATTCCCAAGTCATTATTTATTGGTTTTCTATTTTCAAAGTAAAAAAAAAAAAAAAAAGGTCAACCCATGGCCAAGGCAGAAAGGCTTGCAGCTGAAGGTAATTATATGTTGATGCCCAAAAGGATTCCTGGAGGAATTCAGGGACATTCAAGACTCAAAGGCAACTTAAAGTTTGGTCTTTAAAAAGCAATAAAACTCCTGGAAGAAAACAAGGATAACCTTTCATGACACCAAAAGCATGAGCAACGCAACTAAAAGTAGATAAGTTAGACTTTATCAAAACTAACAACTTTTCTGCATTCAAAAGACACTATTTTTTTTTTTTTTTTAGTTGGAGTCTCACTCTGTTGCCCAGACTGGAGTGCAGTGGCCGCTCCCGGCCACTGCAGCCTCGACCTGCTGGCTCCGGCAATCCTTCTGCCTCAGCCTTCCAAGTAGCTGGAACTACAGGCACACGCTACCACGCCTGGCTAATTTTTTGATTTATTGTAGAGATGAGGTCTCGCCAAGCTGCCCGGGTGGGTCTCGAACCCGCGGGCTCAGGCAATCCATTCACCTCAGCCTACCAAAGCACGGGATTACAGGCTGAGCCACCGAGACTGGCTTCAAAAGACACTATTAAGGATGTGAAGTGATAACCATACTTGAAAGTAAGGGTCTAATATCCAAACTATATAAAAAACTCTTATTCAACAGCAAAAGGCAATCCATTTAAACAGGGAAGGGGCTTGAATGGATATTTCTACAAAGAAAATATATCTGGGATGCTCAACATTATTAACCATCAGAAAATGCAAATTAAACTCACAATGAAATGGCACTTCACATCCAGGTGAGCTATAATAAAAAGATGAACAATAACAAATGTTGCTGAGTATGTGGAGAAATTGGAACTCTCATACACTGCTGTTGGGAATATAAAATGGTACAGACACTGTGGAAGTTTGGCAGCTACTAAACACACTGAACATAGTGATACCGTGTGACCTAGTGAGCCCATTCCTAAGTATATACACAAGAGTATTAAAAACTTGTGGCCACACTATAACTTGTGCAATAATTTTCATAGTAGCGTTATTTATTACAGCCACAAAGTACAAACAACCCAAATGTTCACCAACTGATGAATGGACAAACAAAATGTGGCATATTCATACAGTGGAGTGTTATTCAGCCATAAAAAGTAACAAGATACTGATACATGCTACAACACAGAAAACATTATGTTAAGTGAAAAAACTAGATGCAAAAGGCTATATATTGTATGATTCCATTATATGAAATAATCAGAATAGGTAAATTTATAGAGATAGAAAGTAGATCAGTGTTTGTCAGGAGATGGGGGAAGAGAAAAATGGGAAGTGATGGCTAATATGTATAGAGTTTCTTTTTGGGGTAGTGAAAATGTTCTGAATTAGATGGTGGTGAAAGTCATACAACCTTATGACTATACTAAAAATGCTGAATCATAAATGTTAAAGTGGTGAATTTCATGATGTGTGAATTATATCTCAGTTTTAAAAAAGCAATTGTTACCACTGGACTTTATAACTTCTGACACGCACACGCACACACACATTTATTTATTTTTCTACTCAGAAAAAAGCTGCAGAAGGTATTTCTGTACACCAACAATGTTCAAGCTGAGAACCAAATCAAGAACACAACCATTTACAATAGCCACAATAAAAATAAAAATAAAAAACCTCAGAATACTTCTAAAGGTGAAAGATCTCCTCAGTGAGAACTACAAAACACTGTCTAAAGAAATCAAAGATGACACAAACAAATGGAAAAACATTCCATGCTCATGGATTGGAAAAATCAATATTGTTAAAATGTTCATACTGCCTAAAGAAATGTACAAGTTCAGTGTAATTCCTATAAAATTACCTGCATCATTTTTTTCACAGATCTAGAAAAAAACAATACTTCAATGGAAGCATTATGGAAGCAAAAAAGAACTTTAGCCAAAGTAATTCTAGGCAAAAAGAACAAAGCTAGAGGTATCACATTGCCAGACTTAAAACTTTACTACAATAGCAAAAACAGAATGGTACTGGTACAAAAATAGACACATAAACCAATGGAACAGAACTGAGAACCCCAAAATAAAACTGCTTACAACCATCTCATCTTTTACAAAGTTGACAAAAACAAGCACTGGGGAAAGGACACCCTATTCAACAAATAGTTCTGGGAAAACTGACTAACCATATGCACAATAATTAAGCTGGACCCCTTCCTCTTACCATATATAAAAGTTAATTTAAGATGGATTAATAACTTAAACTTAAGACCTTAAACTATAAAAACATTCTAGAAGAAGGCCTAGGAAACACTCTTCTGAACAGTGGCCTAGGCAATAAATTCATGGCCAAGACCTCGAAAGCAAACAAATCAAAAGTCAAAATTGACAAGTGGGACCTACCTAATTAAATGAAGGAGCTTCTGCACAGCAAAACAAACCATCAAGATAGTAAACAGACAACCTACCGAATGGGAGAAAATATTTGCAAACTGTGCTTCCAACAAAGAACTAATATCCAGAATCTGTAAAGAACTCAAATGAATGGACAGGAAAAAAGCAAATAACACCATTAAAAAGTGGGAAAAAGTCATGAATAGACACTTCTCAAAGGAAGACATATGAGCAGTCAACAAACATATGAAAAGTGTTCAAAATTACCAATCATCAGAGAAATGCAAATCAAAACTGCAATGAGATGCCATCTTACACCAGTCAGAATGGCTACATTAAAAAGTTAAAAAACAACAGATGTTGGCATGGTTGTGGAGAAAAGGAAACACTCCTATGTTGTTGGTGGGAATGTAAGCTTGTTTAACCCCTGTGGACAACAGTTTCAGATTTTTCAAATAATT
This sequence comes from Tarsius wallacei, assembly GCA_963574415.1. NCBI lineage: Eukaryota > Metazoa > Chordata > Mammalia > Primates > Tarsiidae > Tarsius > Tarsius wallacei. The sequence goes on along the minus strand of CAUYQG010239402.1, from coordinate 6,670 downwards.
AAAAATGGATTTACCATTCGACTCAGCAATTCCACTACTGAGTACATACCCAAAGGAGCATAAATCACTCTACAAAAGAAAAAAAAAGTGCACTCATGTTTATGGCAGCACTATTCACAGTAGCAAAAACATGGAACCGACCTAGGTGCCCATCAGTGGTGGACTGAATAGATAAAAAGTGGTACATATGCACCATGGAATACTACAGATCCATACAAAAGAACAAAATTGTGTACTCTGCAGTAACATGGTTGCAGCTGGAGACCATCATTCTGAGCAAATTACTGAAGAAACAGAAAACTGAATATCTCATGTTTTCACTTATAAGTAGCAACTGAACACCGAATACACACAAGTATAAGGATGGAAACAAGAAACACTGAGAACTTCTAAAAGGGGAGGGGAGGTAGGAGGGCACGGGTTGAAAAACCACCCAATGGGTATCATGTCCATCACCTAGGTGACAGGCTCAATAAAAGCTCAAACTTCATCACCACACAATATACCTATGTAGCAAACCTGCACATGTACCTCTTGAATCTAAACAAGATTTCAAAAAGACTGCAGAAGGAATGCAGAATTTATAAGAGCAAATAGAACATTCCTTTTGAGAAAGTTGTTTGCTGGAAGTGATTGGATTATTTCTATAGAACAAGCGATTCTCAGCAGGGAGCAGTTTTACCCCAAAGGACTTTTTGGCAATGTCTGGAGACATTTTTGTCTGGGAGTGCTAGCATCCAGGGGCCAGGCATACTGCTAAATATCTTACAATGCATAAGAAAGTCCTCCAAAATGAAGAATTCTTGGCTCCCAAATGTCAATAGTGCCAAGGTTGAGGCTTTGAGGTAGTCCCCATGGTCCCTGCTTCTTATATTCACATCTTTATGTAAACCCCTTCCCTTGAGTGTGGGTGAAATGTAGCAAAGGTGCATGTAATTCTGGGGGTATGATTGTGTAAGGGTGAATACCCATCTTGCTTGGGGTCTCTCTGTTGCTGGTTTTAAGAAGCAAGCTGATCTCAAACCAGGTGAAGTGGGGACCAAAGTGAGGCCCAAACTTTACCTACACAATGATCATTTGTAATTGTATACCTAACCCTGAATTGTACCCCACATCTTTGAAAAAAAAAAGGAAAAAAAGAAGTAAGCTTCCTGAGTCTTACAGCCACAGGAAGCTAAATGCTGCTGACAACTCGAGTGAGCTTGGAAGCAGATCTTTTTCTAGTTGAACCTCTAGATGAGGGAGAACCCAGCCCTGGCCAACTCCTTGACTGCAGCCTTGTGAGACCCTAAACAGAAGACCCAAGTAAGCCGTGCTTTGGTTCCCTGAGGCACAAAAGCTGTGAGATAATGGATGTCTGTTATGTAATTTGTTACACAGAAGTGGGTAACTAATGCAGAGTTCTAAACAGGATGGGTGGTTTGGTGATTGGACAACATGACTTTAAGTACTTTCAGTCTTTAAATTTTATGATTTTAAGAGATGGATGAGGAAGAAAGGTTCAATCTGGGTGAAAAAGCCTATGAAGCCTGAAAGATTATATAATACAATAATTAAAAGTAGTTAAAGGTAGTGAGTGAAGTATTCCAGTTGCAACAAGATATTAATCATTCTCAGAACCTTTCTATAATATTTACATGGAAAAGTGTCCTTTGTTATGCACACATAATAGAAACAGAATGATATGAAAATAACAATCTTTATAAAGAAAGAATTCTTAGAAAATAAAAATATGACAGGCCAAGTATTAATTCCAACAGAAGGGCTACAATGTGAAGTTGATTAAAGTCTCCTAGGGAAATGAACAAAAACCAGAAAAATAGAAACTAGAAGGCGAGATCTAACCTATTAACAATAAGAATTCTAAAAAGAAAAAGAAACAGAAATAATGAATGGGAAGAAAACAATAAAACCGAAAATTTCCTAGGACTGAAGGTTAAGAACTCTTTGAATACACTGTATAATAAATGAGAAAAAAGATACATATATCACTGTGAAATTTTAGAATACTCTGGATAAGAGAATATATTGAAAGCTTCCAGGGGGTGAGAGAAAAAAGTCACTAATAAGTAGAGTTTCCAGACCAAATTCAGGATACCAAGTTAAATATAGTTTTTAAATAAACATGGATAATGTTTTAGTGTATACCAAATATTGCCTGGAACATATTTATAATGAATTTTTTTTGTTACCCGAAAGTCAAATTTACCTGGATGTTGTGTATTTTTATTTGTTAAATCTGACAACCCTGCACATTAAAGAAAATAAGGGAGAACAGAGTTCAAAGTCTCAATAGCAACATTTATTACTAGAAACAACAGAGGAATCTTTTCAATATTCCATGGCTAAAATTATTCTTAACTTAGTGTTTTCACGTGTAAGGGTTAGAACTAAAAATATATTAAAAAATAAGGACTCAGAGAAATTATCTCCTGCCTTCCTTCTCCTCCTCCTCCTTCTTCATTTTTTTTTTTAAAAGGGAGGTTTTGAATAAAATGTTCTAGCAAAAAATGGTTCTGATTCTAAACCAATACATGGGATCCAGGAAAGAGTGAACCCAACCCAAGAGAGCAGCAAAGGGAGGTTCCAGGATGACAGCAGCCATGCTTGCAGCCTGGAGAGCAAGTTCAGATGGAACTAGAAGGATTGAGGCTTCCAGGAGAAAATGAAATCTACACATAGTCTCCCATGTTTGTGCTTTTGGAAAATAATATTGATGAGTATTTGACAGATATAATGGAGTATGTGGAAATGTTATGAGGCATATAGAAAGCTATGGGGATAGTATTTACTCTGGAAAAAATAAAATAGAGCAAGTAAAAAAGAATCAGAGTGCAGCAGACATTACGTATTGAGCAATGAACATTGTGATTTACCTATACTGGGAGGGTAGAAAAGAAAGATTGGGAATGTAAGAGAACTAAATCCCAATCAATCTAATTGGTAGCAATTCCCTTAGCAAAAAATTATTGAATAAATATTATGAGTTAGATAATGTTCTAGACCCTGAATCAATAAATAATGTCTAAATAAGACAAATCAACAAACAGCAGTGTAAGCATATTATTTCAAAACCCTGCTTCTGATATTTCCTGTGTGACTGAGAAAGTAATGATCATTTGATACCTAAGCTTTCTTTAGCTACAAACTGGGAATTATTACAAGTATCTCCCTCATAGGATTGCAGGTTTAAATTAGTACAGGGCCTGGTAATTAGCAGACATCCAATACATTTTAACTGTTGTGGTTATTATTGTTGTTATTTACATGTTCACATCATGGTGTCTAACCAAGGCACTATTATTTCCATAGCAGCAAAATACTCAAGTTTCAGACATATTTTCTTGAAGCATAGATTTTCACTGCTGGGTTCCTAAGATGAAAATAATTTAAATTCCAGCTAGTTGCTTAACTTACATAATTAGTAACATTTGTGTAATTCACTAGAGTTTGTGGATTCCTTTTGCAAGTTTAAATCATTTAATTCTCATAAGTAAGTATCTTGGGACATGTGATATTTATTCACAGGAAAAATTATATGCTTCTTATTGATAAAGAAATTGAAGTGCAGATTAAGAGATTTTCCCAAGGTCATGGAGTTAATCGAGGTGACTTGGAATTTGAACCTGAAGAGCCTGTGCTTTTTTCCTTGCCTCTAGTTCAGTGGTTCTTAACTTGTACTCCCCAGACTAGTATCATCAGCATTGCTTGAGAACTGGTAATATACATTTTCGGGCCCCACCCTCAGACCTACTAAATCAAAAACTCTGGACACAAGGCCCAGCAATCTGAGTTTTAACAAAATTTCTAGGTGATTCTAACGCATATTAACAGTTGAGAATCACTGTTCTAGTTTGCAGCGTCTTATTTCTATACATCTATAGCTCTTAGGCATTGTGGCTCTGCTAGCTTTACACCTGATTGTCTTATCAGCATAGCATAGGGAAAAGAAGAATCTTGTATTACTTCTTTCATTTGTTAGGAATTTGAAGCTCAACATGTCACCCAATTTATTGAAGCTCTTGCAACTAGTAAGAGGCAGAACTGGGCCTAGAACCCAGGACTTCTAACTACCAGTCATTCTGTCTTCTACTGTGCCATGCTGTCTTGATGTAACTTACTTTTGTGTAGAACTTTATTTTTTAAAGTAAAGTTGATTTATTGAATTCCTGGAGATAAAAGAAGTATATTATTATTGTGTTTTATAAGTATTTTAAAACATTGCAAAAGCAATATGTGTGCGTGTAGAAAATGATAAAATATAGATAATAAAAAATGAGAAATTAAAAATATCATAATTACTTTATCCAATGCTTATCTTTTAAAAATTTATTTTAGATTCAGGGAGTGCACGTTTGCTACGTGGACATATTGTATACTGTTGGGGTTTGGGCTTCAGGTGGCTCATTTTGTTTTCCTTCTTAGTTACTTAATGTCCATCCTTCTAGATAATATGCGGATTCATATGACTTTTTTCTAAAGTGATGCCATATTACATATACTGTTTGTAGTTTGTTTCTTTGTGTGTGTTGCATTTTGAAATAAGTGGTTTTATTTGATTATAGCTCTCCTCACCACCCCACCCCAATAACAATATCTGTCCCGACCATGTTCTTTTTTAGATATAGGAAAGTCTTTAAGCTTCATATTACAGTAGTAGAGACAGGGAAAGGACATTAAACCATAAGCTTCATGCCTTACATTCTAGTGCCAGAAATGGTATCATTTATTCATAATGATAACTATTTGAGTTTAGGCATTATCCCTATCTTAAGGGATTTCAAGTTCAGAGAGAGGTTAGCCAAATTAATCACTGTCATCTAGCTAGGAAGTAGCAGAGCCAGCATTTGTACTGAGATGAGTCTGATCCCAGTTTATTGTCTGAATATGTAGTAGGACCATATAATTTGTCATTTCACTGGGTTCTATCTGGGAACAAAGGAGGGTGCTTCTAGATGTCAGCAAAAATGGCAGAGTAGGGAACTCCAAAAGTTCTTTTTCCACCACAAAAGCAACATATAAACTGGCAAGAAATTTCAGAATCAACTTACTTATAACTCTGAAGGCTAATAAAAAAAACCTTGCAGCTCCCAGGGGAACATTTAATCAAGGAAAAAAAAGCTGAATCTCTCAAGAGAGTTTTGTGGAATTTTCACTTATCCCGGATGCCTCTCCTGTTCCTACCTCATTGGCAGCAAGCAGCCTTGCAGATAGAAGCCCACATTCTTGGCACAAATACCCAGTACTGGAGGGAGCAGAACAGACCTTATTCTAAAAAAATTGAGCTTTTTTCTTAGATTGGGGAAATTTAAGGTATACAACATGATTTTTTATATTTGCATACATAGTAAAATGATTGCTACAATAGCCAATTTAACATATCCATTATCACACAGAGTTACTGTTTTTTTTTTTTTTTCTGGCAAGAACACCTAAAATCTTCTCTTTTATAAAATTTCCAGTATACAACACAGTATTATTAACTGTAGTCCTCATGCTGTGTATTGGATCTCCAGATTTGTTTATTTTACATAACTGCAACTTTGTACCTTTTGGCACACATTTTTCTTTTCTTTTCTTTTTTTTGCTTTTTTTTAAATTATAAGGATGTGGAGTACATTCAGGGTTAGGTATACAAACGTTAATTATGCAGGTGCCCTTGTTGATGGGGTAGGTCCCTTCCTCCCCTAGCAGTTTCCCTCAACTGCCAATCCCACCCCCCCTCCCCTGACAGTTTCACACTACTGCCAATCACTTTCTTATAGTACTATAATTTTTTCTCAAAGTTTGGTGTCTTATACAACTCTTATAGTGTCAACTTTTGTGAAAGGTCTTATGTAGGACATTTACTAGGAAAAGTGCATTTGATCCTCACACCAATACCCTCAGGTAAACAATATTATGCCCACTAAAAGAGAGGAGGAAAGAGATGATTAGAGATAAGTGAATTATTACTGTACAGATTGCAAGTATCATACACATAATTTGAAAGCATGTTTTCTATCCTCTTATCCATTTATTCATTGATTCAATAGATGTTTCTTGATTGGCACTCTATGACATATATATATATATATGTATATATATATATACCAGTGAACAAAACAAAGCAATTAAGTCCTTGTCTCCGTAAGGAAAGAGAGTCAATAGATGAATTTTAAAACATAATGTCCATGAGGTTAAGTGATATAAAGAATATGACACAAAGTATGGGAGATATAAAGTATTAGAAGGGGTAATATTTAATATAAGCAGAAAAAAACTTCCTCTCAGATGAGTTTACATTTGAACAAAGATTTAAATGAGGGGAAATTATGAATTCTCAGAGTATCTTGGATAAGAGGGTATCTGGCAAAATAAAATGGCATGCAGAGTAAAGTGGGTGGAAATCTGACATTAAAGAAGAAGAAAGGAGAAGACCAGTAAAGGGACCTGGGGGTTAGAAATTTTGGTGAAATAGGAGCCATGGACAGGGCTTGAGCAGAAGGTGAAATGATATAACTTATTTCTCATACTTTTCCACTGACTGTTCTGATGAGGATTGAATGAAGGACTAGGAGAAAGTAGGAAGATAGTTGTGGTTCAGCTGTAGCAATCCACAAAGGGAGTGGATGATGGCTTAGACCAGGTTCAAACAATGAGCTTTCTGTAGATACTACAATGAGACCAG
>CAUYQG010239394.1:0-31303 GCA_963574415.1 Tarsius wallacei | reverse complement strand
AACATCACTCTTCTCAGACCCAGAAATGACAATACAGAAATTCATACGGAAACATAAATGACCACAGATAAGCAAAAAAAATTCTTAGCAAAAGAAACAAAGCAGGAGGTATTATACTTACAGACTTTAAACTTTAAGGCTGCAGTAATCAAAACTGCCTGGTATTAGTACAAGAACAGGTACATAGACCAATGGAAGAGGATAGAGATTCCAGAAGCAAAACTTCAATTTCTCAACCAACTCATCTTTGACAAAGGCTCCAACAACAACCACTGGGGATAGGAGAACCTATTCAGTAAATGGTGCGAGAAAACTGCCTGATCACATTCAGAAGATTGAAACAGGACCCCAACCTATCACCATACACAACAATTAACTCTAAATGGATCAAGACCTAAACTTCAAACCTCAAACTATAAGAATCTTAGAAAACACAGGAGACACCCTTATGGAAATTGGAACTGGCAACCAATTCCTATTCAGAACACTAAATGCCCATATCTTAAGAAATAAGATAGACAAGTGGGACCTCATCAAATTTACGAGCTTCTGCAAAGCAAAAGAAACCATCAAGAGAGCATGTTGATAGCCTACAGAATGGGAAAATGTATTTGCCAACTGTTTATCCGACAAAGGCCTAACATCTAGAATCTACAAGGAACTCAAACACATGGAAAGGAACAATAAACAAACAGCCCCATTAAAAAGTGGACAAAAGATATGAACAGACTCTTCTCAAAAGAAGATATATGGGCAGTCAACAGACACATGAAAAGTGCTCAGTCTCACTCATCATCAGAGAAATGCAAATCAAAACCACATTGAGATTCCACCTAACTCCAGAAAGAATGATCATCATTATAAAACAAACAACAACAGATGCTGGGGAGGATGTGGAGAAAAAGGAATGCTTCTACGCTGCTGGTGCGAATGCAAACTACTGCAACCTCTTTGGAAGACAGTGTGGCTGTATCTGAAAGTACTAGAAATTGAACTTCCATATGACCCAGCAATTCCCCTATTGGTAATATACCCGGAGGAACTCAAATCATTCTACAAAAAAGATTCTTGCACATGTATCTTTGTTGCAGCTCTATTCACAATAGCAAAATCATGGAACCAACCATGTTGCCCATCAAAGTTGGACTGGATTTTAAAAAATGTGGTACAAATACTCAATGAAATATTATGCAGCCATAAAGAAGGATAAACATATGGACTTTGCAGCAACTTGGATGAATTTTGAGTTGATCATACTCAGTGATCTATCACAGAAGCAAAGAACAGAGTACCATATGTTCTCACTCAGAAGTGGACCTTGAACAATTATAACACTTTAAGAAATCGATTGGCAGTAGTGGGAAACTGTCAGGGGAGGGGTGTTGGGATTGGCAGTTGAGGGAAACTGCTAGGGGAGAAAGGGGCATACCTCATCAACAAGGTTACCTGCATAATCAACGTTTGTATACCTAACCCTGAATTGTACCCCACATCTTTATAATAAAAACATTAATAATAGTAAAACAACAACAACAAAAACAACAAAACAAGCTTGTCTTTACCCAGAACTGAACCTTTAGGGTCAGAGGATGAATAAACCAATATCTATACCTTGATGAAAATGCTGAAGTTGTTCTTCCTGAGACTAGAAGAAAATTGATTTGTCCTGGAAAAGGAGGACAACACTGATTGAACTTCAGAGAAGTATGAGAGGAAAAGAGAACATGTGAAGGAATGGTGATCAACCACAAAATTAAAAGAATAATAGATATGGGTGAAGAGTGGGTTTTAGTTGATCACATTGAGATGCCATGGTATACTGCACTGTGTACATTCTGAAGACATAAGACAAATATGACACAATAATAACTTCCCTCTTATTATTTGTGTTCACCAATTTAGGAAATGTGCAGGATATCTGAGAATCTCCTGAACCACTGTAGTTATTAAGATAGTATTTGTTTAATGGAAGAAAAAATATGATCTTTGTCTGAGGAGACATGGGATTCCAGTCTTTGATCTGGCAGAATATATCTACAATATGATACACAATTATTGCTATTCCATTGATTCTATTGATGATAGATATGGAAACATCATTTATGTCTATTAGTGAAGAAAAAAACAAATTTCAGGAAATGATTCTCTATAAGAACTGTTTAATGTTACAGTTTTAATAGATAACTAGCAGCTGAATAGATAATCAGACTAAAATAAGGGAAGAAGTTTGGGAAGCTGAACTGCCTCGATTTAAACAAATGCCAGAGGTATTTTGAATTTGCTTTTGCTTTGTTTGTTTGTTTGTTTTTGGTGGTGATGCTTAAATTTTATTAGAGGTGATCTTTGCACCTTTTGAGATTCATTGGTAACTATCATTTCTATAATTTTGAAAGCATTAGGAATGGGGAAGAACTAAACTAAAATAAATAATATATACATATATGCACCTAAATAAATAAATAAAATGCATGCATACATACACACAGAGAAGGAAAATAGTTTAGTTACAAATTATGCAAAATCATTTACCCTAGTGGGTCTCTCACAGACAAAATGCTCAAAGATCACTTTTTTCTTTATTTTCTGGTAACATATAGTGTAGAAATTGTAGATATGGATTCATTCTTTGGACCTCCAGTTTCAATGAAAAAATACAATGTATTTTTTCTCTTTTTAAAAATCTTGAAGAAAATTACATGTTCACGGCTTCTATACTTGTGTTTGTCACTTTGATTTTTTTTTTTTTTTAGCTTTTACTTTAGTATTATCCCTATTTTCTAGCCATTTGAACATACTCACCTTTGAGCAGTGGCGGTTCATTTTTTCTGAAACAGCATGTTCTTCTCTGATGCATTCAAGGTCACAGTCTCTCTACCCTTGCCTGCTGTATAGTCAGAGCAATAAAATAGGTGATACTCTTACTCAATTGAGGTGCAGATCTCATTTCTGCTGAACATCTGTGCAGTATGAGTCTCCATATTATACCCTAAACACCAATTTTTTGGTAATATTATCGACTTTGCTTCTTTGCATTTTTATTTACATTGATATGACTCAATTGGGACATGCTGTTGTTGAGGCATGCATAATTTTTAATGACATAAAATGTAGGAAAAACTGTACCAATATAAGGAAAATGTCAGTTTGGAGCAATACAATTTCTAATAAAAAGCAACTAAAAGAGGCACTAAATATTAGAGTGAAAGCTGCTTCTCTATTTAGAGAATCATACTTAGAGACAAAGATTAGATCATTATGTCATAATGAAACAGATCATTTTCTTTGATAATATCAGGGCTGTGCCTCCTTTTCAGCTTGTGCTCTATCTCACCTAAAGATTGCATTTCACTGCAATGTGGAGTTCTAAAATAGACAAATTAGAATTATATAAACCAAGGTAATAAACATCCGTGGGGGAAAAGTCGCAAGCATAGCAATATGCATATTATTTTCAGGCTGATAAATATTTACATTTTTCTTGAATTAGAACTTGTCTGTAAGTAAAATACATCTAGTTGTGTTTTCTTTCATGATGATGAGTGTGAGTAAATATATTTGAAGGGGATTCAGGGACACATAAATGAAGCAGTTCGTTGGGTAAAGTATTCAGAGGTGCATTATTAAGCCCCTCTGCCCTTTTATTGGGTAGGCAACTCAGTCGTCAATTATTTTTCCAAGGGTACAGCCAAAAGTTGCTCTTCTTACAACACTAACAACATAAGCTACCCTTTATAGTTCATGAAAGAAAACAATTTAAATTGATTACTTGTCCAATAATATCACTTTCTGTTTACATACATGTACATACATGTGTGCACACACAATCAGAAATAGATTTGATTTCTTTGAAAATTATATTCAAACAAAGTGAAAATGTCTTTTAAAATTCACTGGTATTTTTCCTCTACGATACAGTTTTGTGTTTATTGAGTACTTGTCAGATAATGGATTATAAGTTAATATTTGTTGTGAGAATGAATGAATCACTAATTTCTTTGAAATCTTTTCAAACACCTTCAGGAAGAAGGAGGTGGGTTTCCTGTTTGCTCCCAGAATGCTTAATTCATAGTGATCATTTGACTGAATCTGTGTCATTTAATGGAAATGAGAAATTCATAGTAGACCATAAGCTCATGGCATCACTGTGCTGTTTTTAATTTAGATTCTGCAGCTTGACTGAGATGTGGAAGACTGTGCCAGAGAAAAGCACTAAAGATAACTGTAAAAATGGTAACAAAATTCCAATAAGAAAAGCTTAATGTAATTAGTCAGCTGTGTTTTAGTGGGAATAACTGAAGATGTGTATGAGAGCAAGAAGTTTCATGATAATCGTATCTGTGAATATGAAGTAAGCCCTAAAGAGATGAGGCCACATATTTATATTGCGTGTTTTTGGACCCTTGTAAGAAACAAATCAGTATTAATCAACAATTATGCAATATAGTTATTTTTATTCATCAAATTAAGCAGCTGTTTGTAAGGCTTCCATTTACTTTGATCCATAACACTATAGATTGAGGTCTATTTTATGTCATTAAAGGCATGTGTTAATTAAAAAGACTGTCTTTCACCTCTCTGTAGCAAAGCAACATAAATTGTAAAATGATCTATTTTTTCACCATAGAGGCTTCTAATTATAATTATTTCATGAACTATATTTTATGACTATACCTTAAAAAGCTACTTAAAATGTATCCAGATAAGGAAAGAACACACTTTATTGTTTCTTACAAAGAACTAAAAAAGACAGTGAAACGTTGATTATTTATCAGTCGGTGTTCTTCTGAAAGCGTGGTGACAAAAAAAGATAGCCAACATAATAATTTTAAAAAACCCAAACAGACCCTATGATTTGCCAACATAGCATGTTAAAATTGAAAATGAAAAAAATATATATTCTGTATAGATTTTATTTCTGCCTCTACAAAATAGTCAAACCCAGCTGTGGTCACTGACATTTTTCAATGTTTCAAGCTATTTTCCCATGCTACAAAAAGGGTTGGGATTTTCTAAGTAGAAATGTTTGCAGATTTTATGGAGTCATAAAATATTCAATGAATAGATTATAAAGCACTTGGTAAAATTTTAGAGGCATATAAATACCAAGAGATGTGGTCTGTTGGGAAAAGGAAGCACACACGTGCACACAAGCACATTCTTGATTTCTAGCAGTTTCTTTGGCCCTTTTTTCGGGGAAAGAAAAGTGAAGGGGCAGTGAAGAAAGAGAAAGGAAAAACAGAAAAAGAAATGCAGATGGGCTCCTTGGAGGCACTTTGCACCCTTTCAGGAGTACAGAAATAATTACTGCCTTTTTTTGGGCAAACAACTAAAGCACCATGACTTCCTCTGATAACTCCTCTGTACTGTAAATAATAAACAATAACTGGAACTATTATTTAACAAGTTCGTGTTTTCAATCAAGGAAATCTTATTTTAAAGTTACAGGCAATCAGCAAAAATTCTTTCATTCCATTGTTTTGATCTGTTCTGCTGACAATAATTTTATCTTAGGCTCATTTTCTATCCTCTCTCTTCCTGGTTTATATGACATTTACCAGAAAGGACTAGTGCCAGTCGTATGAAAATCTATGACTTGTACTTGTATTTATATAAATTACTAGTGAAATATAGAACTTGCTGAAGTTTGTATGCAATACCAACAATACATATTTAAGACACAGAGGAATAAGCCCACGGAGCAGGAGATCGGAAGGCACTTTGCGCACATATTGTCAGAAGGGTGGCAGACAGATCCTTTGAAGCTAATGTACTCAAATTTCCTGGGGCTGCTGCCGTCTTCCACAGGAACAGCCTCTGAATAAGAAATATTTCTGTCTAATCCTGCTGAAGACAGATAAGTCTGCCAATTGAAATTGTAAAGTCTTGACAGCCAAAGGCATTGGTTTTGTAACAGCAAAAGACTGATGCTGAAATATCAGAAATGGAACAGCATTCTCTGACAGCAAGAAACTAACATGTTTGACAAGGAATTGGAACCATGATCATTTCTAGTCAAACAAGATGTCTGTTCATTCAAAGCATCAAATTTACCTTCATTTCCAAAGTTCAAGATTCATTTCATTACTGACATGCTCTTCCCCATCCCCCCTCATGTTATAAAACTTACTGAGGTGTATGTGCTTGATACATTCTACCACCTTTGCTAATTTCCGTTTAATAAGGACCATAATAAAAAGAATACTATGCTTCCTGCATTGTGTTCAATCACATTGCCACGCTCATTTACAAAACCTGCTCCATTTTACCAAGTGTCTGCACATTTCAGATTTCAAAGAAATTTTTATTCCAATATCCATCACATTTGAGCTTCTTTCAGATTCTTCACCCCTCTTTAATCTCATAATTGATCTAGTTGTTACCCATTAGTTTTAAACACCTGTATGGTTGATAGATTATGGATTGTCTTGATATAAACCATAAGAAAAAAAAGTAACCATTTTAAAATGTGGTATCCAAAAATTGACCAGATTCTAGTAAATGAAGACAATGGAACTTAGCTACTATTTTCCTAATATTAAGTGTAATTAATAATTAATCTAATACTGACTTTGGGTAATTCTTTGAGGGATTTTTCTCCAAATTTTAAAGAAACTGGATAATAATTTATCAGAACCAAAGCAACACTCTTTACAGCAGAATTTTGTTATATGAAAAATGCTTAGAGACTCATTCCATAATTATTAAACAAATGTTATATAGATAGCAAACTTCATTTTATATAGTCATAGTTTTAAGTTTAGTATATGTTTATTTAATGTTGTTGTAATGAAGAACATTTTTCATTTTTTAGAAAGTTATCTCTAAATCATAAACAATATAAAATAATATTCATTTAACTCTGCTCTTAATAGATTTTTAAAATAAAATCTGATAAACATTGTATGTATATATAATAACACATTATCATTATAAAATCACACACATATGTTTATGTATATTGACAAATTGAAAATTTAAAACATAACTTAAATAGGACTTTCACATAATTTACATCTTGTTTAGAATTGTGACAGTCACATAATATTATATAAACTATGAGAAAATAAACCACTGTCACAAAATTCTGTCTATTCCTAATCATAGATGTCACCCCAATTACTTTATATTGTGGGTATAATTTGTACAAGTCCCATTCCATAAATGCAGCATTTCTAAAATGGTTAGGTATCATCAAACATAGGTAATTTGCATTTGGCTTACATTCTTTAATGTTGAATTCCATTTTGCCAACAGGCTTGTTGCGTTTATGGCTTGAGAAGAAATCAGTACAGTTTTAAATTACTATAAATTAGGTATATTTTAAGACTATTTTTCAGTTCTAAATTACATGTATTCTAGAGACAGGACTTGGACTTTGGAGTCAGTAAATATAACTGAAAATCAAAGCTCTGCAACTTATTAGTTCCCCTACTCCTTACAAGTAGCAACTCTTTTGAATTTCATTTTTTTCCATCTGCAAATTCGGTGTGCAATTTGACCCAACTGTTTTCACCAGCAGGATTTGCTTAGGTATGGAGATATGGTATAAGGGAAAAGCAATATGACAAACACCAGAAAACAAAACAAAACAGAACAAAAAATCCTTAGGTACATTGCTTGTATAGTCACAATGGTCTAATTAGAAAATGGTAAGCTTGATGCCTTTGTAAAAGAACAAAGATATAAGTATAAAATCATATACTTATCTTTCTGTCCAGTTCCCCGATGTGATTCTCGATTCCCTATTGATTGACTACAAGAAAGCAAGATCTTGTTGGCACACAAATCACTAAAATACTCTAAGCACAAAATGGCGACACTCTGGGATCAAGTTTGGGGTAAAGAGTTCCTGGACTTCATTGAAGCTCTTTTAGTAACGAACAGCTTTGATCAGGCCTTTCAGATAAAATATTCAGATTATTTTTTCACTCAACAACTTCTAAAAAATTTGCATACATATAAGGGATACAAATGCAATTTTTCTATGTGAATATATTACATAGTAACAAAGTCTGGCCTTTTAGTGTACCCATTGTATGATTAATGTACGGTATAGCCATTAAGTAATTTCCTATTATTCACCTCCCTCCCAATCCATCACCTTTTCAAGTTTCCAACGTCTATTATGGATCAGGCAATGTGCTTGATTAGCACTATTGAATAAAATATCATCTCTGCCTTTAATAATTTCACACTATGATTATTTTGTATAGTATCTAATTTTATATAATAAGATAACAAAGGCATATGAATAGAGATAGTCACTCAGTGAGCCCTTTCTCAGTTCTAATTTGACAATTCAGAAGTAGTTTGAAAATTCTGAAGAAGGGTAACCTTCTTTCAGGTCCCCTCCCACTTGGGACTTTTTTGTCTTCTTAATAAACTGCTTTTTCACCTCTGGGGAAAAAAAATTTCTGAAGAAACTAGGGGAGCCTTGGCAGAAAGAGAGGTATACCATCTCTAGTAAAAGCTGAGAAAGGAGGAAAAGGTATCGTATAATAGGGTGCCTCTTTGCTTCTCCAGTAAATTATGGTAGAATTTAGGGAAGAAAGAAGTGAGAGAATTAAAAGAAAATAGAACAATCCCTGCTAGAACCTATTAGAGTTAAGATGTTACCTGGTCAATTGCCTTTACATTTCTAGCTACTTAGTAAATAACTCTGAGTAATCTTTACTAAGAGGCTTAAACCTTTTCCTTATTTTTCTGAAAGGATATGATTTTTTGTTTGTTTCTTAGTCAGGTCTTCCTTCTGTCCACCAGGCTGAAGTGCAGTGGCACGATCACAGATCACCACAGCCTCAAATTCCTGGGTCATCCTTCAGGTGATCCTTATGCCTCAGTCTCCCATGTAGCTGGAACTACACGCATGTGCTACTTTTCTACTTTTTGTTTTTTGTACAGATGAGGTCTTGCTATAATGCCCAGACTGGTCTCGAACTCCTGTCTCAAGTGATCCTCCCACCTCGGTCTCCCTAAGTGCTGAGATTACAGGTGTGAGTCACTGTGCCCAGTCAAGGATATGACATTTAATAAACCTGTGGAACAATAGCCCTGGATTTCACTCTTCCTCACAAGTAGTGTTTTATTTTTATTGCTTCTACTTCTGCTATTAGCTACCCTTATATCACTACCACCAGTACTGCTGCTCACATTATTATATTATGAAGAGTTATTTTGACAAATATTTTATTGGGATATTTTTCTGTGCTATGGCCTTGAATCCCATGCTATACCTAAAAATGTTTCATGAGTGTCTATGGTTTCAGTTACCATTAGTGACTCCCGATTTCATGCCCCTTGGTTTGAGCTCCAGACACGTACTTCAGGATGTGCACTGGATGATAGCCTGTGAGTGTACTGCAGGCATCTCAAACTCAACAAGTCTAGACAGACTGAACAAATTATTCATCACCCTTTATTTAACTGCATTCATTCTATCACCTAATTCTGTCAAGTATATTCTTAAAAGACACACACACACACACACACACACACACATGCATACACACATGGTGTCAAAAATGTATACACATTTTAAGAAAGAAAAAAAGCCATAGTGAAATTGTAAGATGAATACAAGTCACATGTGACTTCTGCAATTATAAGACTACCATGAGCATCCAGACACTCCTGAAAAGTACTTTGAAAAGTAATACACAGAGAAAAATCTCTTAAAATGTGCACACAATTTTGACATCCCTGGTACATATATTTTTTTCTAGTTTTTTTGTGTTTATTTTTATTTTAGGTTCAGGAGGTATAGGTGCATGTTTGTTACATGGATATATTGTGCAGTGGTGGGGATTGGGTTTAAGGTTGCCCATTCTCCATATAATGAATATCGTACCCAGTAGTTAATTTCTGAACCCTAATCCTCCTCCTTATAGGTGTCCTCAGTGTCTATTATTTCCATCTTTATGGCCATTGAGCTCCCGCACATAAAGAGAACGTGAGGTGTTTGGTTTTCTGTTTCTGATCTCCAGCTCCATCCATGTTTCTGCAAAGGACATAATTTCATTTATTTATTTACTTATTTATTTACTTATGTATGTACGTATGCATGCATGCATATATTTAGAGTCATAATCTCACTGTGGCCCAGGCTGGAGTGCTGTGGCCTGCTCACAACCACTGCAGCCTTGACCTGCTGGGCTCAGGTGATCCTTCCACCTCAGCCATCCAAATAGCTGGAACTACAGGTGTGTACCACCTCAGTCCATGCATTTTTTTGGTTTCTTGTAGAGATGAGATCTCACCAAGTTGCCCAGGATGGTCTCGGATCCCTGGGCTCAGGCTATTCTCTCACCTCCTTCTTCCAAAGTGCTGGGATTACAGGTGTGAGCCAAAGCGACCAGCTGATTTCATTCTTTTTTATGGCTGCATATTATTCCATGGTGTATATACACACTGCATTTTCTTTATCCAGTGTATCATTAGTGGGAATTTGGGTTGGTTTCATGATTTTGCTATTGTGAATAGTACTGCAATGAACAAACGAGAACAAGTATCTTTTTTATATGAAAGTTTCCTTTTCTTTGGTAGATCCTAGTGGTGAGATTGCTGGGTCCATCTTAGTTATTTGAGAAATTTCTGTATTATTTTCCATAGAGTATAAACTAGTTTACAATTCCACGAACAGAAAATGAGTGTTTCTTTTTCTCCACAACTGTGCCAACAACTGTTGTTCATTGATATTTTAATATTTAATAATAGCCATTCTGACTGTATAAGGTGATATCTCATTGTGGTTTTAACTTGCATTTCTCTGATGGCTCATGAGGTTGACCATTTTTTCACAGGTTTCTTGGCCGTTTGTGTGTCTTCTTTTGAGAAATATCTATTCATGTCCTTTGTTCAGCTTTTGAAAGGTTGTTTGTATTTTCCGCTTTAAGTTGAGTTCCTTGTAGATTCTGAATATTAGCCCTTTGTCTGAGGCATCATTTGCAAATATCTTATGCCATCCTGGAGGTTTTCTGTTCACTCTGTTGATTATTTTCTTTGCTGTGCAGAAGCTTTTTAGCGTTAAGTCTCACCTATCTGTTTTTGTTTTTCTTGCAGTTGCTTTTGGGATCTTCATAAAAAATTATTTGCCTAGGCCAATGTCCAGAAGAGTGTTTCCTAGGTTTTCTTCTAGGATTTGTATAGTTTGAGGTCTTACATTTAAGATTTTAATCCATCGTGAGTTAACTTTTGTGTATGGTTATTTATGGAACTCAGACCTCTTCACTTTTACTTCAGCTATCATGGTATTATTTCCCTTTTGCTTCACTTATTGTAAAATGTTCAGTTTTCTAATCCTTACAGGGCTCTCTAATTTCTGTTTGTGAATGTGCCTCTCAGGATGGGATCTGAGGTCACCTCCATGTGAATTTCCTCAGCAGACTACACTTCTCACTAACCCTTCGTTCAGCGTTTATCTCCCAACTCCCTGCATGGGTCTTTCCTTTTCTCCCATGAAGACTTCAGCAATGGGCTCCATGTTGGTCCCTAATGCCCTCCGGCCATATTCCTTGATTTCAATATCCAAACGCATCACTCTCATTAGGACTTGTCCCAGCAATTATTTGCCTTTCGTTCAGGGTACCCAGTTATCTTCTCATATTGAGTCACTCAGTCTGGTCTATAGTGATGCTCTAGATGCCATTAACAATCATTTTAACTACCCCATAATCTCAATTTCTAGCACACAGATCTTCCTTCCCCATCTTTCCAGGTGACTTATTTTCTAACTTCAGTAGTTGTTTGACCCCACCCAGGGCATGTGCTTTATCTTTTTATTACTCCTCACCCCTTAAGTCTCCCCCCGCCTTTTTTTGCCAGTTTAAATTACTATACTCAGGCCCATTGCTATTCTATCCATTATTATAACTTCTCTGACAAATGCTCAACTCTAAAAAAAAATACAGTTTTGCCCACTCTGAGCCTGCACCATGACAGATAACTGAGCTAGAGAGGGAAAAAAAATACACAACACTCTGATTGTTCTTTCTCTATATTAAGATCACCAACTTCAAATGGGCAATATTGCAATCATTATCCTACTCTCTTAAATGACAATTTCATAGTTTCAACTTCCTGCTCGGTCCTCCAGTACCTCCTCTATTCCTTCAGAGAATTACCTAGATCTTATTTCAGAATGTCAGTGAAAGCAATTTTACAAAGGCCTTCACAAGCTCTCACCATCACACTAACTTACCTGTGACAACACCGATGCACATTCTTTGCATTTCTGTTACTGCTGTCAAACTGCTTGTATGGCCATCTAAGGCTGACAGCTCCATTTTGCACTCCTCTTGTCTATTTAGAAACCGTTCATCATCTACTGTTACTTCCCTTGCAATTTACCTTCACATTCAAGCATGCTTAACTGTCTCCTCCCTTAAAGACAATCATCTCTTTATTCTACATCTTCTACAGGAAACACCTCAATTATTTGATTTCCTTTACAATGCTGGCCCTCAGAATTGGTCAATGTCTCTAATTTCTCCCCTTCTCAATTTTTCTTAAAGCAACTTTGTTTTTATTTTTTTCTTCCATCCCTTTAGCAAAACTGCCTTTGTCAAGCTCACCCATAATCTCTATGATACTCAATTCTATAGTTAGTGTTAATCCCTCATTCATTTGATCTCTTAGCACCATCACCTGCTTCTTTCTTGAAGCAGTCCAATCATTCTGCTTTCTGGAGCCTGCATTCTCATTGGATGTTCTATCCTAGTGTCTCTTTTTCAGTTTTTTTTCCCCTTTGTTTTCTTCTGCTTATTTTCTAATTTCCTTGCCATAGTTACCAAACTCCTCCTTTTGTTTATTACATCCTTTCCTGGTGATCTGATCCAGTTTCCTAGCAACACATACCACCAGCTTGCTGTGAACGCTAGGATTTTATCCACAGCCCAGATCCTTCCCTTGCACACCACACCTGTGCTTTTTGCTGCCAATTTTGTGCTCTACTTGCATGTCCAATGGGGATCTCGAACACAGCATGTCCCTACTATGCACTGCTGATTATTCCTTCCTGGAGCCACCTGCTGTTCCTGCAATTGTTCTCAACGTGATTTAGGAAAACTCACCCACTTTTCTTATGTGTGACATTTTCCCCATCCAGAGTCCTAGAGTCATCTCCTTTCTTTCCTTCTTATCCCATAGACTACCAGTTGGCCCATCTTTAATCTTTCCATTGCTCTCATCTGGTCCAAGGTAAAATCATCCCTCACTCTGATGACTGTGATGACATTCTAGCTGGGTTTCCTCTTTCTGCCTTGTCTCCCACTTCGGTCTGTTTTCAGTGCAACTTCTATAATTTTTTTTTAATACATGTAAAATTACACCATTCTTTTTCTCAAAATCATCCATGACTTCCTATCCACTTTAGTACCAAAATTTTTACAATGGTCTAGACTATCCAGCTCCTACTCTCTTCCATGATCTTACCTTTCTGCTCTCTCCACATTGCCCATGTTCTATTCTTAGTCCTTTGTCCCTCACTTACTCTTTCTTTTTTTTCTTTTTTTGAGTTGGAGTCTCACTGTCGTCCAGACTGGAGTGCAGTGGCCGCAGCCTCGACCTGCTGGGCTCCGGCAATCCTTCCACCTCAGCCTCCCAAGTAGCCGGAACTACAGGCGCGTGCTAGCATGCTTGGCTAATTTTTGATTTATTATAGAGATGAGCTCTCGCCAAGTTGTCCAGGCGGGTCTCAAACCCGCGGGCTCAGGCAATCCACTCACCTCAGCCTCCAAAAGTGCGGGATTACAGGCTGAGCCACTGAGCCCGGCTTTCTCTTTCAAATGTTTGCTCAAATGTTGCCACCTCAGTGAGACTTTCTGTAACTGTGTTATTCCAGATTTCAACCTTACTCCCCGACAGCACTCCATTCTACTCTTCTGTGTTCTCTTTTTAGCTCTATAGTTTATTACCATCTCATGAAATACATGTTTCATTTATGAGTTTGTGTGGCATTTCACCCCCACATCTGGTGCCCATTTAGGATGTAAACCCCACAAGGACAAGAGTTTATATTGTGTTTAACTGTGTCTAGGCAGTGCCTGAGGACACTCATTTAGTGTTTATTGAATACACAAATTAATAGATGATCAGGGTTGAAGAAAAAAAATGAGGAGCTGTCATAATTTGTGACAAAGGTCACATGTTTATCTATGTGCTAGGATAAGAGGTGAGATCCCAGAAAGAAGCAGGAGCCAGGTGGGATAGACTCTTGTAAGAAAGTTGGTGCCCACCTGGACAGAAAGTCACCAGATGGATTTAAGCAAAGGAGTGGCTTAATTTTATGTATACATTTTTAAAGAATTTAATTAAGATTATTTCCTTTTCCCCATTTGGGGATAGAGTAGAGGGTCATTACGATCCCTAGATCTGTGGGTTGTAAAGATGCGTGCAGGAACATTGCTTAATTGGATTGAAGCAACTGAGAATCGAGCTTAAGAAACCACCAACAATTTAATCATCACCACCCTCTCCTGAAGTCATCATAAATATTGATGATAGTATTGCATGGGGAAAGATGGATTTAATTGCTTTGTTGTGGATATTCTTTAAAAAGTAAGATTGTGGGATATGGAGTGTGAGTGTTAGGTATTTTTAGGATGCACTTTTGTCTATAGCACAGGTTAATCTTTTCTCACTTTTGTCCATTAATGGAAAACTTAGAGCCAAAAATGTGGCTGACCTTTTGCAAGTACATAGCACTTTATAAATCCATTTTATGTATATGTAATTTACATAGGATTAATTAGACAATTTTTAAGTATTTAAGCAATGAAGATAGCAACACTTTTAAATTACACGTAGGCTAATCTCAGAATAATACTGTTAAACTGTTTAGCAACATCTTAAAAAATCTCATGGTGGCAGCCATCCTTCCTGGTCAGTAACCAAACGTATGCCGTGTGATATAGAAAGATTGAATGAGCAGCATTCATTTCTGTTTTTATTTTATTTTATTATAGAGATGTGGAATACAAGTGAGGATTATCTACACAGGTAGGCTGCATACAGGTGAAGTTTGGGCTTCCAACTGGCCCTCATTCCCCTGGTAGTGGATCTGGTGCCATTTGTGTTATCATGTGCCCTCAACCTCCTCATCCCTCCCTCTCCTACCAGTACCCAACAACTGCCAATATCTCTTTTGTGCTCTTGTGGTTATTGTTCAGGGCTCACTTATGAGTGAGAATATACAGTAATCATTCTACAAAGAAGAGACCTGTACATGCACATTTATTGCTACACTACTCATAATAGCTAAAGCATGGAGCCAACCTTCTGCCCCCTGAAAGTGGACTGGATAAAGAAAATGTGGTCCATATATGTGATGGAGTACTATACAGCCAAAAACCAGAACAAAATCATGGACTTCGCAGCAACCTGGATGGAGTTGGAGACCATCATTTCTTAACTTGTGGCATAAGTGACCCTGGTGTTCAAGGCAGTGAAGGAAAGCAGGAACAGGGGCAGTCTACAGGAGTGAATGCAGGGCCAGTTAAACCCTGGAGAGGTTCTGGGAAAACACAGCAGGGACTTCTGATCTGGCTGAGGATGAGCTTGTTTAGGCTGCTGACTCAGCTTCTAAATTCAAAAACTTGAGGTGCTAAAGAGGGCATGAGAAGTTTGATGACATTAAAATTCTATGCAGCAATTAATGCAAGAACTCTGAGATATATTAGAGAATGGAAAATGGATTCACAAGTACAGGGTGTAATGAAAACCTGGGAACCATGGCTACCTGGGGAAAAAAAGTTCTAGGGCCACAGATGGAGAAGGTCTACATAAACAAAATAAACGCGGAGCCACACAATTTATATTATGAGCACAAGAGCTTAGAACTTGGGCTCCTCATGTTTCTTAAGTCTGTGCCTTTTAAATTCTTATTTTTCACATGTCAGTGTATGAACACATGGATTTAAGAAACACTGGCGGAATTCCAACACTTTCTCCCGGCTTTATTGCTGTACCTAGCTTGTATTTACAGATATAACCTGTACATTCTAATGAGGATAAATACCTTTCAAATAAATATTTCAAGCACAAGAAAACATTTCAAAACAAAATGCTCATAACAAAGTTATACCTCCACACACAGTGATTGTGGAGTAGAATTTCAATCACCAATAGAAAGAATTCCAGGGCAATATACTCCTCAATTTATCATTCTCCCTTCTATGAACACTTCCACATGATGAACTTTTTTTCCATATATAAAAAAGAGCTCAGCATATAGAATGTATATGTATATAAATTTGGCATTGGGCTATAAGTATGTTGTGAAATGCTTTCACATAACATGATTGAAGTCATTAGATTTGCAATATATGTTGTTTTTATTTTAAAAAGCAGTCTATTTTCTTCAAAAGCATAGTACACATTTGTTACATTCATGTCACTTTTACAGTCATTATGATGAAACACTTTCCATGACTCACACAATTTGCATGAAAATTGTAATAACTTCTGGAGACACTTATATAGACCTTTTTTCTTATATTGGTGCTGGATTTGTTTATTTCACATAAGAGAATGAATAAGAATACTATACATTCTAGCCTTAAGAGGAAAAAAAGAAATACCTTTTGATCCCATTGATTGAGTTATTTCTCCAAAGTAACAACTGTAAGATGTAAGAGTCAGATGTTTTGATATCAGAAAACTTCAAAATCTCACTTGAATTGTAAAATTCAAAAAAAGTCGATCTATAGAATCTAAATTTAGCATTCCTATCATTGATATTCACTTGTTAAACTTCTCATGACTTAGAAGATTGGTTGGGAATTATCAAGATTGCCTTAAATTATCGAAATCTTAAGAATTATCTTTGCTATTTGTTTTCAGGAATAATTTGTGTCTTATTTGTCCAAAGTTGGTTCCATGTTGTTGTACCTAGCATTCGTATATTACTATTAACTGTGGCACCTGTTTAATCTGAGTAAATTTCCCAAACATATAGATAAAGTTTGTAATAAAAAGTCAAATATCCCATTGCATCAATATAAAAAAAAAACCAGAAAGAATTCAGTTTGTAGGTGTATGTCATACAGTAGAGAGAGATTCAAATAAGAAAAACCAGGTGATAAGATTGTGGTCATTTGTTTTAAACAATGTAACTGATATATGCTTCTATGACCATAAAGAAGCATATTGACTATTTTCATCATAGGAAATGTAAGCTTGTAAAATCTTCTCTGTGTCCAGATCACACATTGGATACTATCAAGAGAAAATGTTATATGTTAACTGCTTTGTGTAAGTTAGTTGACTGTATTGGTTTTAAAAAAGTGTCAATCATGAAGAAATTCCAGGTATTAAATAAGAGAATGAATAAGAATACTATACATTCTAGCCTTAAGAGAAAAAAAAAGAAATACCTTTTGATCCCATTGATTGAGTTATTTCTCCAAAGTAACAACTGTAAGATGTAAGAGTCAGATATTTTGATATCAGAAAACTTCAAAATCTCACTTGAATTGTAAAATTCAAAAAAATTAGATCTATAGTATCTAAATTTAGCATTCCTATCATTGATATTCACTTGTTAAACTTCTCAAGACTTAGAAGGTTGGTTGGGAATTAAGAACAACTGTTCTAACAGAAGAAACATGTTACATTTGACGACTTTTTAATAAAAACAACAAAGTAGGGTGTTAGAAAGCTGTGACTTTCCTTAATACTTGGTATAAATAAAAGAGAGAAATACACAATAAGAAAGGCAGATTTGCATCCGGGTTCTACCTCTAATGGAGATTCTCTCATTGAGATTTATTGAATAATGTGTAATAACAATATGAAGTTAGATTTTGTTAGGTTCTAAAATTGTGATCAGGATTTTGGAGTGGACATATGAGGTATCAATGACAACATGTGAGTATGAGGAAGACAAGGAGGCCAAAGAACTATAAGGCTAGTACAAAAAATGGGTCATTCACTCACATAGCATAGAAATTTCAGTTTTGCCTATATATTATAAACACCTGGAGAACTCTAAAAAATGCCAATGCTTAAGTCCAACCAGGATCCATTTAATTAGACTCATTGGTAGTGGGTTCCATGCAATGCTATTTGTGTTTTAAAACTCTCTGAAGCCAATGTTGAACAACATTAGGTTAGAATTTCAATAGAACTGAGTAGGAGAACTGAGACTGAGAGAGGTGCCTAAGTCTTCAAGTAACAAATCAAAATTGCAGATGTTGCTATGATACAATTAGTCAATAGATTATAATATACTCATTACTGATAAGAAAGCAAATAATGAAAGCATTATGCAAAATTTTTCATATACCATGACTATAACCATATAGTCGTAATACATGTACCAATATATACTTAACTGCATATATATAATATAGACATAACCAATATACATAATATTTACATAACTATAAATACATATGAATTAAATCCCAGTGCACTTTAATAAAGTTTTACATGTTAAACTTGTAAACATTTGTTTAAGTAAGGTGGTAGGATTTGTGATAGAATATTTTCTTTACTGTTACCTCAATGGTGCTTTAATCATTACCGCGGTCATGCTGATCTTGAATTTCTTGCATTTGAGTAAAAAGCTAGAAAAAGCCATCTTGTTATCTTCCAGAGAATCATTTTAGGTTGAAGACATGGTAAGTGCATGACCGCGGTAATATGCAACTGGAAGGGTTTTTCTCTACATGAGACAGAAGGTTATTGGAGGGTTCTGATCAGAGAAGGACCTTCCTTTGCTTTATATTTTCACAGGATTACTCTGACTAAACTATTGGAACTTGTCGAGAAGCAAGAAACCATGTCAGAAATTACTGAATTAATCCAGGAAAGAGATGATGATGACTTAGACAAGGATCATAACATAGGAGTGAAGTGATTGGAGCCTGGTTATATATTGGTTGTAGAACCAATGGGTTTTAATGTGAAAATAAATGTGGTATAAGATAAAGACAAGAACCGTGCATGATTCCTAGGCTTTTGGTTTGAGGAACTGGAAGACAGATTTGCCATTTACTTGGACCTAGAAAAGTGCAGAGGAACTAATTTAAGGTGGAGAAGAGACCAGAAATCCATTTCTGTTTTCATTACATTTGAGATACCCATTAAATATCTAAGTGGTTATGGTGAATAAGCAGCAGAATACCCAAGTAGAATTCAGTGAACAGGTCTTGGGCAGGATACTTAAATGAAGAAGTCCACATAGAAAGGACATTTAAAGTGTGTAGACGAGATTACCAAAGGAGGGCATATAGATAGAGAGAAAAAGAATTATTAGAAGCAAACCATGGGGATCAATGTTTAGGCATTGTAGCAAGGAGAAAGAACTAGCAGACAGAATCGGAAATGGACAGCTAGGGTGGGAGTGATAAAAATAGGAGTAGGTATGTGATGTTCTGAAAACAGAGTTTTAAGAAGGAGAGAGTGCTGGGCTGGATCATAATGGCTTATAAGTCAAGAAAAAGTAGTAATTAAGAATTGACTATTAGAACCCATTTTACTTATTTCTGGTGTGTTGGCTTAGTTTTCTCATACTGGCATCCTTCACATGGCTGCAAACACAGGCATTAGAATACCTTGTGCTTCACAATTTCTCCACAAAGGACTAGAAATCTAGAAACTATAAATCTAGAAACTATAAATCTAATTTGAAAAGAGATTAAAGATCCTTACATGCCTAGCATAAGCACTAACATAAAAATATCATAAGTTCTTATTTTTTCTGAGAGAATAAGAAAATAAATAAACATTTATATACATGGTTCACTCTTACTAAGTAATAAGCTATTTTGGTAGCAATGTACAATTTTATCTAGGAAATGTTCCTTCTGTCATCATAATTAATATATGTGGACAGTCATGGCAAGATCACCACTCCATCTTCTTAGAAATACTTTCCCCAGAGACAAAAATTTATATATACTGAAGTAGATACCTTCCTTAGGTAATTTTTAACTGAAGTCTGACAACTCTTTTGTTTCTATAGTGCAAGTATACTGGCCTTTAGACTAGTATTACTCTGTAACTGTCTTAAAGTCTCTTACCTTGGACCAAAAAAATAAAAAATTATCATTAAGAGATCTTCTAACTTTTCTACCTGTTCTTCCTGGTTTACTCTTGTATTTTCAGCCCACACAAATTCTGTAAGGTGGACAATATTATTTTAACCAATTTACAAACAATATCAAAAATGCAAATACTTTTTATGAAGCTGAGCAAATTAACCAAAGCCATATAGCTAATATGTGTTAGTATTAAAATGTATATCTGTTTAATTATAAAATGTTATCAACCTTAACACATTCAACTGGTTTTCTTTGACTGTCTAAACGACTGTGCTAATTGAATATTAATGTCTGGTGTCACTTCTCTTTCATAAAGCTTGCTTTTTCACCTCATGTTTTTGGTCAATATGGAATTGAAAACTAATGTCAGCTATGAGGTCTAAGAGTTATAGGTGGTTGTATGCTATAGGGGAAAACATGTTTTGGAATTGAGAGAGGAGATAGTCAAAAGCTGTTTAGGCTGACAGAGAGGGAGGGTCTGGAGGAGACTTAACACCTGTGTGAACACCCTCTGTACCACCCCCATTATATAATTGTTGGCTGGAAATGTGGTTAGTGTGGTTAAGAACATTCTTTCAACCCAGGATGTACTGCTAAAAGGGACTTTCTGCAGCTTAAACGAAGGTGAAGTAGCTTAACTAAATGTTCTAACTTGACCTTGGCTTATTGTAATATCATTAACATAATATTTGCATTACGGTTTTACACCCCCACCTCCCCCATGAACTTTTCTGTGGTATTTATGGCTTATATTTAAGATGGAGTAACTTTGGTCAAAGACCCACATGAGCAATAAGAATTGGGTCTCAGGAGGTAGGGTGTGGATGAGATGTAAATAAGAGAAATGCCCCCAGAAAAGATAAGATAAAATTCTTTCACTCATTCTTTTGGTGTCCCTGGTCCTTAATCTTTTCCATCATGGAACAAGAGCTGGAAGTTGCTGGTTTAATCTGACAGTGGAGTTCAAAACTCCTGCAACAGAATGAGACCTATTGGGTTCAAACCGTGAAGACTGTTTCATAACTGTGTAATATCAAAACTGTGGTCTCAGTGCTTTCATCTATACATTGACAATACTATCGCACCAGGTTCATTACATTTTTTGTGTGTTAAGTGAGATGACAGATAAAGTATCTAGAATAATTCTGGTATAAGATATGTGCAAAAAGGCACTAAGCCCAAAAGCTGTTGAAAAAAATAAAAGAGGAAGAGGCTGATGCTGCAAGGGAGTGGACAACCAACTGGAACTTCATAACACAACCAGAGAAGACTGATCTTAGAAGATTGCAAGATTAGGTTCCTAGAGAACTGGAATTATCATCCAAGTGGTCTATGGAGATGCCAGGGTATAGAGATTGAAGGAAGGATGAGTTGTTGATATCAAGATCTTTGATACATTATTTGTTCATAGTAAAATATAGAGTCTATACTGGAAACAGGATTTGGCAACCTTATGTATTAAGCACTAACAGGAGCTACACATAGGAATCAAGCTATATGCAAATCTCTCTGGTATACTCTGCAGGACTCCAATCCTAGTATGCAAATAAGGTGAGAATTGGTGCTTTGTAGGCAGTTTTTTTTCATATTGGCCTTAGTCTTTCTCTGTAGGAGTTTTGGAAAGTCAGCTTATTGCTAGGCTCATGCAAAGTCAATAGGTTTATGTTCCCACATGGTGTTAAGGCAGCATGTTATTTCTGGTTTTTACAAACCTATGCTCTGCACCAAACTTTTCTTAGCTCTCGGCCTGGGATGGACTGAGTCTACAGTCACCAGATTAGTTTTCTTCATAATTGGGTAGGCTAAAGGAAAGTAGGAAAGAACTAATAGCCATTCATTTTGGTGTCTGTCATTTATGTGCGGAGAAAGATTAGAGAATTTCTAGATGCATTATGGAACACATAATATAGAATGATGGAAGTTAAATTTCTGGAAGATGAAGTGAAATATATTGCTAGAAAGCAAATTACTTGATATAGATGATTGACTACATTAAAGCTGAATAGCTTTTGGATTGTCTGAAAATTTCAAGTGTCTGGGGTTTATGTACTTTAATAGCAGAGAGTGTGATCATTCTGGTTTTCTGCTGAGCATGGAATACTTAAAACAGTGAAAGAATGCAGCACACATTTTCCTTATTTCATTTTTGCTGCCATGCACAAGAGTTAAACTCAGTGATGACTTTAACTGAAAATAAACTAAAATATTTTATATAATCAGTTAAAGACCATATATTAAATCAGGGAATATTAAGATTTTGTTCTGTGAGCTATTCAACTGCTTGTGATTTTGAATATTTTGTTTCTAGAATGTCTAAGGTGTTTAGTGCTCAAATTCCTGAAAATAATTTATATCAGGAGTCTCAATTAAACACAAAATAATTTGGGAGTAATATTCAAAATCAGATAAATAGTATTTTTAGTCAATATTTACATGAATGATAAATGGCTAGTTTCAATTGTCATTCCTAATATGAAAATAGTGAAACTTTCAATTTATTAAAATGCATCACCCATAAAAAAATAATCTTATGATTAATTACTTATGTCTTTGAGGACTAGAAATAATTCTGATCATCAGTGAAAATTTATTAAAGTTGGATCCAGCAATTGCAATTAAGTCAGTATATGAGCAATTTTTAAAAAAATTCAACTACAATGAACAACTGAATAATAACTCATAAAAAAACACAAAAAACAAACTAAGCTAATTGAGACCTGAGGTAAATACAAGTTCAAAAGTTACTGTTGTTGAAATAGACAATAAAAAATAAATCTTGTGAAAATTCAGTTCTGTAAATAAAAAACATAGTTTAATGACACTAATATTTCCATGAATAAAAGTTGTGAACTATGGGGAAATTTTTCTTTCTAAGCAGTGGCAAGTGAACAAAAGCAGGCTGAAACTGAAGAGGATCCAGTCTCTTCAAAGAAAACCATACTGGGTGATATTCAACGTTATGGAACTTTTTTCCTGAGGACACTGTCCAGTCTGAAAGCAGTTGGGTAGCTAGAACTCATGAAGTAAAACACAATCCCTTTGACCTGAAGTGTCAAAGGGTAACCTTTGTGGTTGGGTAGTTGGCAGAAAATAGAAGATTAGAGAATAATGCAAAGAAAAAAAAACAAACAAACATGGAGATAGAGAGCCCAGCATCTGCATATAAATTCATTGCAAAATCTTGAGTGATTCCTGATCCACAACTGAGTGGAGATGACTCTAACGAAGGTCATGGAAATAATGCCCAGGAGGCAGAAAAGCCTTAGAAGATATTTCAGTTCTCTCCATCAGAGGAAGCAGAGTGTGCCCACTGATTAGTAGAGCTTGGTAAAAATGTTGGGCTGTCCAAAAACTGGCACAATCAAAAGTTAAAAATGAACATTCATTAATTTAATTTCCTTCTAGGATAAAAGACATGGTCTTCAGATGAAGATATTATAATATAGAAACTTTAAGTATTTTATTCACAATGTTTGGCATACAATAACAACTATTTAAAATAAAGAGAAACAGTAAATCTGGACTCATATTTAAGAGAAAAGCAATCAAGAACGACATACTTTCAGATGACGCAGATTTTGAAATGAGCAGATAAGAACGTTAAAGCAGTTAAACTTATCATGTTCAAGTGTTAAAGGAAAAAGATGGACACAGTAAGTTAACCAATGAGGAATCTTGGAAGAAAACTGGCATCTATCAAAAATAAGCAAATGGAATTTTTGCAACTTAAAAGTACAATTTCTGAAACAAACAAACAAAAATTATGTAACGGGTTTTGCAGCAGACAGGAGATGGCAGAAGACAAGGATAATGAACTTGAGGATCAGATAATCTCTGGAGCAATATCAAGTGGTCTAACATCTGTGTAATTTCAGCTCCAGAATGAGAAAAGAGAGAAAATAGGGAAGGAAAAATGTCAGAGAAAAGAAAGACAGACAAGATACTCAATTTAGTGAAAAGCATAGATTTATAAAGCCAAGAAGCTTGGCAAATCCTAAGAAAGGTAAATACAAAGAAACCACCTATAAGCACATCATAGTCTAGTTAAATAAAGGAAAGACAAAGAAAAACAAGGGAACAATGGCACAAATGACAGCTGATGACTTTAATGAAAGTTATACTACAATGGATCTTTAAAGTGTTGAAAAACAACAAACCATTTAAGCCTAATTTCTAACACACAGTAAATTTCCTTAAAAAATGAAGGTTGAGTAAAGACATTCAGATAAGCAATGGCTGAAAGATTTTAGAACCACCAAATCTGTTCTTAAAGACTAAAATAAGTTTTTAGGCAGAAAAGACAAGGCAACAGATATAACCACTAGCAGCAGAGAAAGGAATAAAGGGTAGCAAAAAAAGAAAATGTGTTGGTAAATACAGTTACTTTTTTAAATAGGAAAATTGACAACTTTAAAGTTAGAACATTGTATTGTTGGTTTTACAACATTTGCAGATGTGAACTATATAGCAATAACATCATAAATGATGGATTGATAAATGGAAATATATGAGGAGGAACCCCCTCAAAAAATGGAATTATCTTTAGAGGGCGGGCCCCTTGTACACAGGCTTCTCCTGCAAGGTGAGTGTTCTATGAACCCATTGACATTAGTGTACCAGCTAGTGTTGTGAGAGACTGTGTTGAAGAAGAAATGTCCCCAGTTGTGGCAAACAGGTGACTGGTTTTGCCACCATGACAAGGCACCTGCCCACACAAGCTGAGCGTTCAGCAGTTCTTGACCAAAACATCATGACCCCATGCCCTATTCTCCCTATTCACTCAACCCCACCCAGCGCCTTTTTTTTGTTTCCCCATGAAAAAAAAAGTCCTAAAAAGAAAAAAGGTTTAGTGTTGTGAAAGAGGTGAAACAAAAACGACAGAAGCACTAAAAAGTATCAAAACTGATGAGCTCAAAAATTGTTTTGAGCAGTGGAAAAAGCATCTAAATAGGTGTATTGCATCAAACAGAGAGTACTTTGAAGGTGACCTGAAGCTTAAATATGTAAGAATAAATACACACATTTTTATAAATAAATTTTGGGGTTTTTTTTTGGTCCCGCCTAGTATTATGACAAGGTCCTTATGTTTTAATTGATGTAATAAAATATTAACTGTAAGAAGACTGTAAAAGACGGGTGAGATGGCTCATGTTTGTAATCCCAGAAATTTGAGAGGCTAAGGTGGGAGGATTGCTTCAGGTCAGGATTTCGAGACCAGCCTAGGTAACATAGTGAAATTCCATCTCTACAAAAATAAAAATAAAATAATGATAATAATAATAATAAAAGACTGTAAAATATAATGATGAATTTTTTTATTTTTTTTATTCGTTAAAGAATTTACTCAGTAAACATATGGGAACAGAGATTTCCTTTTCTAACACACACAGAAGGAAGCGTCAGTAATAGGTCTGACATGGCTTCCCCAGCACTGGTCAGTGGAGCAAGTGTCTGAGGTTACACAAGGTGGTCCTTACAGAATGAAGAAGAGCTGATCATTTTCAATTAGCTATTTACCATATTCTTATATGTGAAGCAGAGCTGACCTCAGATCTTGGATATAATTGTTTTGTTGTTTTGTGTTTTTTTGACACATTTTGCTTCATACAAACACATTATACACAATAGGATGTAATCCACATAACTTGGCTCCTGTCCTCAGAGAGTTACCGCTCCATTATCATCATTTGGGGATAAACCCACACTATACTATCTGCATGGCTGCAGTGGTGACACTCCATTGTTTTAATACTCCCTTTACATGACTACTCTCTAACGAACACTAAAAAGTTAATTCACTTGCCCAACTTCTTATTGTGAGTCTGACCTTGAGTTGGTTTTCATAACTATTTTTTAATGATAAGAATGCTTTAAATTAGAGCCTCAAGTTATGAATTTTCCTTCCCATGTATTTTTCTATTCCTTCTGCTTTACTGAATACTTCTATAGCTACATTCTCTTTGCTGCTCAGCAGGTCAACACTGAGGTGGCGTGAGTGTGCCACCACTGCACTCCAGTCTGGGCAACAGAGTAAGACTCCAACCCCTACCCCCCAAAAGAAAAATAAAAAAAAAAAAAAGAAATTCAACTAAGTGATATCTAAGGTATACTTTCTTGAAGTATCCTTCCAACACCACACAATCTTTTGCCATATCAACTGAGATACCTTAATAAGTAGTGGATTTGCTGTGAGGCCAAATCTGTGAATTGACCTCAAAATAAATAATTCATATTTTTGTGTGTGGGATCTTTACAAATGGGAACACAGTTATTACTCATTATATTCAGGTAGTCTTAATGACTTGTCAGAATGCTAAGATTAAATATACCAGAGAACACCAAATTTATCTAATGATACCTAAATGAATAATGATGAATATTTTTAATTCTTAACACAAACATCAAATATTATAAAGAGATTTACTTGAAAGTTACTACAGCAATTATAATGGACTAATAAAAAAATTAACTCATAACTTTTTCTTATTAAAAATAGTCATTATTAAAGTGCAATGCAAAGGCTCAGAAAAATATTGGCAAAGTGTAATGACAAAGGACTTGTGTCTAAAATACATAAAGGACTCCTAGAAATCATTAACAGACTATTTGGCACTTTCTTTAAAAGTTCCATATATGCTTACCCCATGAACTAGAAATTCCATTCCTAAGTATTTGCTCATGAGAAATGAAAACATATTTCCACAAAAAGTCTGACACAAGAATGTTTATAGCACTTTTATGCATAATAGTCATACTTTTCAAAATAATTCAAATTTCATCATAAGACTACAGATAAAAGGATTTTGATCTATTCATCCAATGGAGTACTAGTTTTTTTAAAGCACTTATACTGCAATTTAAATACATTGAAAATATATGTTGAGCAAAAAAAAAAAAGCAGTAACAGAAGAATACATACTATTTGGCTCTGTTGAAGTTCAAGAAATTGTAAAAGAAATCTTAGTGATAGAAATCAGGAAATTGTTGTCCGTTGAGGATGAGGATTGACAGTAAGTGGACTTACAAGGAACGGTTTAAAAATTCCCTTTTGAACAGGGTTTTTGTTGTGCAGGTATATATATTTACTCAGACTCATCAAATACTAAAGTTAAAACTTATCATTCTGTTGTTTAAAATATTGCTGAGATAAAAAGTTTAAATCTTGCATGGAGGTCAAGGGAAAAAGAGTGTTTGAGGCCAGAAGTTTGAGACCCAACTGGTCAATAAAGTGAAAACTTGTCTCTACAAAAAAGTTTTTTAAAATAAAAAGTATTGCAATTCTGTTTGACTCCTTGAAGTTTTGTGTAAAAATTTTTTTCTTGCTAATATGTCTGTTGGGTCAAATAATTTTGAGCTATTTTTCATTAGCTTAGAAGTACATAGTTTCATACATTTTTATTTTATTAGTATTGCTTTTATTTATTATTGATAAAGTGTTGGTAATGTATGTGATAGTCTACAAAGTTCACACATCAAAAACCTTGCAATTACAAAATAAGATCTAGAGAGAAGCCAAGACATGTCATACTTCAACTATGAACAAATATAAGATTTGTTTATACCTGTTTTCTTGCTTCTTTATCTTTGGTTTTTCTCGTTATATTTTTTCCTATTATATTAAGAAAATACATTACAGACATTTCTACTTAAGGAGCTTTAAGAAGAGAGTTCATAGATGACTTAAAATATACACAAGACCTTGAAACCTGGAGGATTTCAGAGTGGATACCTATTCAAAGTGTCTATTTCAGCAGATAAATGAAAAACTCTGAACCCCAATATACTAAATGGTAGTAAAGATGGATTTTAACACAGAAAGACTCTCTATAAGAATCTATATATATCTTCATATACATAATATATATTATATATGCACATATACACTTTCAAATAATATTTGTATATTACACACATGTATACATATTCATATACATATCACATTTATATGCATATATATGAATATAATTGATATTGATGTTCAGGTCTATAGAACCGTGGATTCAACCAACCTTGGAGAGAAAATATTTGAAAAAAAAAAAGAATGTTTGTGTCTGTACTAAACATGTGCAGATTTTTTTCTTGTCATTATATACTAAACAACACAGTGTAACAACTATTTACAGAGCATTTGCCGTAGTATTTACATTATATTAAGTGTTATAAGTAATCAAGAGATGATTTAAATATACAGGAGGATGTGTGTAGGTTATATGCAAATACAGCATCATTGTACATAAGGGACTTGCACATCCGTGATTTTGGTACCTGTCGCATGTCCTGGAATGAATCCCCCAAGGAGACAATGGAACAACTATATCTGTAGCTTCTATTCAACGTTGTCTCAGTAAACATTTTATTAGGCATATTCTATATCTACACTTTTCACTCTGAATTTGTAAATTTATTTAGTATTTATTATGTTGAAATTATTACAATTTCTGTTCTCAGATTTTCTATATATAAGTGGTATTAATGGTAGCAGTTAATCTTACAGTCTTGATTGTATACATTACCAGGAAAGGGTCTGATACATTACTACCATACACAAGATTTCTATTATTATTCTATTACTAAATTTGTCACTAATTTTCAGCAATATTGTTTTTTTCAATTACATTATTTCATTTGGGTGAATAATTTCTACTTTTTCCCACTTCTTGCAGCCTAGATTCTTTAAAAAAGGCTTTTAAATGACAGTCACAATTATATTAACTGCAAACTTAAAATAAGGCATAGGAAAAAGCAGAAAATAACTGTTTCATCTGGTAGTTTGCCTTTAATCCACCAAGCAATGTTTTTTCTTTCTGTTATGAGTTCAGGACAAGAAAGAACTGGATAAGAAAACATAATAACTCAGCTCTTTAATAATTAATTTGGTATTTAAAATCTTTTTTTAAATAAACCAATATCTTAGTCAACATATCTTTATAGAGGATTAACTCTAGGTGAGACACCCATTGGGTATGCATGAAGTGAGTGCAAGAGCTTACTTATTCTCCTTTTTGTTTATTTAATTATCTTGATCTCACTTACTTTTATGAAGAGATAAAACAGCCTCTGGAAAATCTAGTCCAAAAGATATATTCTATAAATCATGAAGCCTCCTCTGCAGGACCAGGCCCTTTGATTACTTGCATTTCTAAGCCGGTTCTGGTATCAAAGCAGGTAGACATTATATTTGAACACCTTGAGGCCAGACAGTTATCTTCATGGCTTACATAATTGTAAGCATGGTCATCATGGTACTCATTCTCAATGGGGATACCTTTTTTTTCTTTTGTCTACCACTGATAATACCATTTTGTGCAGGTTTTTATTCATTCTATCAACAAATACTTTTAAATATCTGCTCTCAGTCACTGAGCTGAGCATTAATGATACATGGATGAAGGATTTGATGTTTTCCTTTACAAATTTCACATTCTGTGCCTAGCGGAGAGTGGAGAAGCAAACATGTATGTGCCTGATAGTATAGCATGAGCTAATACAAATGTATGCACCAAGCGCTCTGGGGATACATAGTAAGTTTGCATGAAACAGCTTGGGAGATTAAATAAGGTATCACTCAAGAGGTATTTATTGAGATTTTTCTTTCTTCCAGAGGGTAAGTGAACTCATTATTGGAGAACATATAACTTTGTCAAGTGAAGAGTAAGAATTAGTATTGAATAGACAAGAAATAGCATGTGCTGGAGTCAAGAGGATGCAATTTATGCTTTGCAAATTTGTGTGCAAATCATTTACTGTCGAAAACAATATCAGCAGGTTAAAATAGAAAGGTAGATACCATAAAGTGAAATACCTTGAATGTCATTCTAAGGAAATTAGAAAGACAAATGAAGACGAATATTAACCAAAGAGTGACAAGATTAGTAGAAAGACCACTCTGGAAAATGACTTGTGGACATATTGGAAGCAGGTTAGACAGCAAGCAGAATGATCTCCAGTACTATAGATAGGAAAATTCTAGTTCTTATGTTCAAATAGTACCTATAACCACAGAAAGAAAAAGGAAGAGGGATATTCAAAAGGTAAAGTTCAAAGAGCTTTTGTGATTCATTTAAGGTGTGGGATCAGGCAGAGGCAAGAAATTTTTGCCACGGGTGACTACTATGTGGAATTTTCACTTGGCAAAAAAAAACACAAAAAACAAAAAACTAAGAAAGACGAACATATGTGGTGATAATATGATGACTCCAATTAGTTAACTTATTTGACAGAAATTTATTGAGCATTTACTATGTGACAGAAACCCTATTCTTTAAGAGTGGGTAATGTGGAAATTATTAAAATGTGTTTATATGTATGTATATATGTATGTGTTTTTTCCTATTCAGTTTCATATATATATATATATATTTAAATTTTAGATCCAAGGGGTACACATGTAGTTTTGTTACATGGGAGTAATGCATGATGGTGATGTTTGGGCTTCTACTAAATTCATCATCCAAATGGAGTGAATGGTACCCAACAGTTTCTTTTTCAACATTTGGCCCCCTCCCTCCCTCACCCCTTTAAGAGTCCCCAGTATCTGTGTGTGTTTTGTAACATTTGTTTTTTAACAGTGGTGTAATAGTTAAAGGTAAGATAGGAAGAAAAATAGTGTGATATAGAATGCAATTTTATGTGATACTGTCAGTCAATTTTATGTGATTCTTCTCGTTAAGAATAAAAAAAATTAGGGAAGGCTCTGGGCAGGTGAAGGCATACCTTTGAGGGTATATGAGCTGTAAGTGGACGAACATGTCCAGGATGTAGATGGATCACTAAGGAAGCAAGCACGATTACAGCCAAGTGAGTAAGGCATAGAGTAATAGAAAAGAGAATGTTTGAGAAGGTGGAATTAAATAATTATGTAGTATTATGTGGGATGACCTAGTGTCTTGGCTTCTGATTAGATGAAGTGCCGTCAAAATTTTGAGTAGACAAGTGATACAATATAATGAGTTAAAAATTATTGTGAACAAATGGTAGAAGGAAAGAGATTCAGTTTTAGAATCACATAATTATTCAGTCTAGAGATTATTGTAGTTCGGGCCAATAGTGATAGAAGTAGAGGTGACAAGAAGTGGCCACAGTTTGAGAATATTTTTTTTTTTGAGTTGGCGTCTGGCTCCGTCGCCCAGACTGGAGTGCAGTGGCCGCTCCCGGCCACCGCAGCCTCGACCTGCTGGGCTCCGGTGATCCTTCCGCCTCAGCCTTCCGAGTAGCCGGAATTACAGGCGCGCGCTACCACGCCCGGCTAATTTTTTTGATTT
>CAUYQG010239391.1:0-13003 GCA_963574415.1 Tarsius wallacei | reverse complement strand
TGAAATTTAAGCTTAAATCTTTTTGACTCAAAATCTGTGCTATGCTCTGAAAGACTTTGGGAAAGCAAAAGAAACAGTCACTCTTGGCTTTGTGGAATGTTCTTCAAAAATAATCTGCTGAAGCCGGCTCGGTGGCTCAGCCTATAATCCCATGCTTTGGGAGGCTGAGGTGAGTGGATTGCCTGAGCCCGCGGGTTTGAGACCCGCCTGGGCAACTTGGCGAGACCTCATCTCTACAATAAATCAAAAAATGAGCCGGGCATGGTAGCGTGCGCCTGTAGTTTCAGCTACTTGGAAGGCTGAGGCGGAAGGATCGCCGGAGCCCAGCAGGTCGAGGCTGCAGTGGCTGGGAGTGGCCACTGCACTCTAATCTGGGCGACAGAGTGAGACTCCAACTCAAAAATAATAATAATAATAATCTGCTGAGACTTTCACCTTTATTTTGCATCTAAAGGGGAAACTAGATGTGGCCAAAGTTGGAGTCTTTGTGGCAGACTGTTTACCCAGTTCATTTCTTCATTTGCTGTTTGATGCCTGCTATGTGTCAGGCACTGATCCAGGTGTTATTATCTTTACACCCATTGAAGGTTGGATGGTGATTTTTTTCTGTAATTTCGAAATGATAGGTAGTGTGGTTTTTCTTCTTTGAAAAACTTGCCCATGGTAGGTCTTTTTGCCATGAATCTTCTTTCTTCTTTTTTCTCATTAATAAAATTTGTTAAAAATAAATAAATAAATAAAGATAGGTACCTTTTTAGAATATGTTGACTGAAAATTGAATTTTTTTTCCTGCAGTGAGCCTGTTCATGCCAAGAAACGAAAGCATGAGCACATTATAGATAAATATGAAAAAATACCAAGAACTCTGCAAACTGCACCAGAGAAGGAACTGATTCACTTGCTTCCTATCAAAGATCAAAGTGGTATAATCCCACAGACCAGGGAGAAGCCAGGTGAGTCTAATCAGCTAGTGTACTCGTTAACTTTTTAGCCTCTTGCATATCATGTACTTTCATTCAAAAGTTAATTTTATTTTGACATTTACCTGTGTCTACAAAATAAGCTTGATGATTTTGGCCATAACTACGGGTGATTATCTCAGGTCTTCATTTGTGCTGTGAGAACAACTGACACTACAAGGTTCAGGTGGTTTTAAAGAGTTTGTTTTATCAACCTTTATTGTTTCTGAAATTAGAGCATGTTAACTACCCTTGATTAGCCTTCTTTTAAAAATTTTTTTTGTGTGAAATAGAAAAATGCAAAAGTCAAAGATGTAAAGTTACGTGGCTTGTCACAAAGCACACACCCATAAAACTACCATCCAGGCAAGAAGCAGGTACTGCTGGCATCCAGAAGCCTCCCTTGTGCTCCCCTCAGTCACTAACTGCTCTTTCCACATGAGTAATTACTATCTTGAGTTTTAACATAATTGCTTTCTTGCTTTTCTTTGTCGTTTCACCACTTACATA
Source organism: Tarsius wallacei (assembly GCA_963574415.1). NCBI lineage: Eukaryota > Metazoa > Chordata > Mammalia > Primates > Tarsiidae > Tarsius > Tarsius wallacei. The sequence continues at coordinate 11,534 of CAUYQG010239391.1, read as the reverse complement.
TGTTATCATGGTGTTAATACACATATTTTCTGTTTAGTTTCTGAAAGTAGCAGAGATGAAGAGGATCAAGAAGAGGAAAGCGACCTCGAAGAAGGTAATGGGATAGGCTTTGTGGTTACTGAATTGTTCATTGAGAATTGCATTCTTTTGTATAGCAATGAATGTTAATGTTAGATAATATCAGGAAGGTGCATTTTGGAGTACTCATTTCAAGGTCACTTTGAACATTTTTCCACATTTGAGAGCTTCACCTTGTAGATTTTGATTCTTTAAAAAAAATATTATTATGGAAAAATGTGCCAGACATGGTGGCTCATGCCTGTAATCCCAGCATTTTGGGAAGTGGAGGTAAGAGGATTGCTTGAGGCCAGGGGTTTGAGACCAACTGACAACTTGGTGAGACCTTGTCTCTACAATAAATCAAGAAAAATTAGCAGAGTGTGCTGGCGCATTCCTGTAGTTCCAGCTACTTAGAAGGATCACCTGAGCCCAGCAGGTCAAGCCTGTGGTGGCTGTGAGCATGCCACTACATTCTAGCCTGGGCGACAGAGAATCTCCGACTCAAAAAAAAAGAAAGAAAGAAAAATGTACACAATATATTTGTAATGTCTAGGTATGCATGCAGTCTTGCTAATTACTTCTGAATTCATTTTAATTGTAAGAGAAGGACCTAGATACAAATAACTATTAGCTTTTTAGCTTTAAATTATAAAAATGGTTCTGTAGTATGAAGTCATCCTGGTTTGTTCTCAGCACAGTTATATTTTTATGTGTTTTACTTAATTGTATGTTATTTTTGTTTTATTTTTTTGAGGTGGAATCTCACTAAGCCTCCTAGGCTAGCATGCAGTGGCACTGTAACAACTCACCACTGCCTTGATCTCCAGGGCTCCGGTGATCTTTCCGCCTTAGCCTCCTGAGCAGCTAGGACTACAGGTGTGCACCACCACACCCAGCTAATTTTTTGATTTTTTTTGTATAGATGAGGTCTTGCTATGTTGCCCAGGCTGGTCTTGAACTCCTGGGACTCAAGTGATCTTCCCACCTTGGCCTCCCTTAAGTGCTGGAATTATAGGCGTGAGCCATCACGCCTGGCCTACATGCGTTTTAGGTAGTTAAGTGTGAGTTTCTAACATCTAGAACAGTTTTAACTAATCAAAGTTAAACTAAAAGAACAAATTTTGTTGTTTGAAACTTTATTAGTGTGGAATTTGTGAGAGAACAAGCGGGTTACGTTTTACTTTCACTTAGCAGACCTTATTAATGGAAAACGATATTGGACTGTTTGTAGGTCATCCTTCATGGGCTTATTACACAGTATGCTCATGTTTGTTAAATCTAATTCCTTATGAATTTCCTAAAGTGAACATGTTTTGTGTAGTTCATAGTAACATATAGTATTGAAAACAAAGGAGAATACTTTGTACCTAAAAGAAAAAAAGACCAGATTGTCCTTTACCTTAATTAACATGTATTGTGGATTTATTAGCATAGATGTTAAGAATACGAGTTTTAGAGTCAGACTGCCTGGCTTTGAATCCAGTGGGCCCAGTGATAGCACCTGGCTTAAATGATCGTTGAAGGAATGATAATAAATACAAAATTCTTAGCTGTATTCATTATAATTTATTATTACTATAAAAAGAGTATTTTACTGAGGTTTTTGGATACTTATAAATGAAGGAATTTTTAAAGGAAAATCCAATCTGTTTTAGAGATCATTGAAGAGCCCATTCGAGAGCTGACCATTGAAGAACATTTCATTGAGAGAAAGAAGAAACTACAAGAAAAGAAAATGCATATTGCAGCCTTGGCATCTGCCATATTATCAGATCCAGAAAGTAATGTAGGTAGTATTAATTTCTTTGGGCTCTTTATATTGGATATGGTGTAAATTTCGGATGTATTACAATTCTCTTGTTACCTACAAGCATGAACTGAAAGGAAATGCATTAGCTAAACATAGTAGCTGAGTTAGAATAAGAGAGTAAGACAGAATCTTAGCTTAGTCCTTTGAGCTTATTTCGTGATCTTAGAAAAAGTACCTAAACTTGCTGGATCTTATTCTCATCTTCAAATGACGATATTGGAGGTATTGTAACTCTAAAAGTGGTTAAGTCTATAAAAATTAATTATATGAGGGAGGAGGGACCTGCTCGTGAATTTGCCTGACTGACTTATCTAGAGTTTTTAATAAGGAACATATTACATAGAAATCAGTGACGTTATTTCGGGAGTATTTTTAAGTGGAAAATGTTTTAAGGGAACCAGAGCTAGAGTTACAGTGATTCCTCATTGCACCATGTATATGTGGTAGAAGTAGTGATGTTTGTGTAGAACACATGAACTTGAGAAAGTGGAGATTCATTCAGTCTTGGCCTTGCTGAGTATTATCTGTGAGACTTCGGGTAAGTTATTTTACCCAAGACTCATTCTCTTCATCTCTACAAAGACGATGGTATCTCTTTCAACGCTTTGTTGTGAGGATTAAGGCGTAAAATGTGCATGAAGTCATAGAAAGTGCTACCGTGATTGTTATGTTGCTGTCCCCAGCATCTTACTATGATAAGCATTTGTTTACTGAATGATAAAATAGATTCTTTATCGAAAAGTTTCATGGGGGTGTGCTTTGGAGTTGTAGTTGTCCTTTTCTAATGAGGTGAGGGGAAGATGTAGAGCAGAATCAGGAGTGGGATTTGGGATCTTTTTTACTAGTATCATCTCGTTGAATCATTATACTACCTTAGACATAAGAACTGTTGATCTCATTTTATAGCTGGAAAAAAATCCAAGTGATTTGTTCCCGATTTTAACAGCCACTATATTGGAGCCCAGATCTTCTGCTCTGGAGCCTATGTTCGTTTCTCACAATTTAGGGATGACAAATGTTGGTGGCATGCATGTCTTACTACCAGCTGTGGTAAGCATTCCTAAGCAACCAGAATCTTGCGTCTCAAGCTCTCTCCAGCAGGCAGTCATAGTTCATCAGAGCAGTCTGGTTGAAACCAATTTTTTTCCTTGTGCATTACATTATAGAAGTTTTCTTTATATGTGTCTTGCTGAATTTAAAGTTAGTGTGGCTATCTTACATTTATATATGATTAATATATTTAATTGAGGCCGGGCTCGGTGGCTCAGCCTGTAATCCCAGAACTTTGGGAGGCCGAGGTGAGTGGATTACCTGAGCCCATGGGTTTGAGACCAGCCCAGGCAACTTGGTGAGACCTTGTCTCTACAATAAATCAAAAACTGGCCGGGCGTGGTAGCGTGCACCTGTAGTTCTGGCTACTTGGAGGGTAGAGGCGGAAGGATTGCTGGAGCCCAGTGGCTCGATGCTGAGGTGGCCGTGAGGGTGCCACTGCACTCCAGCCTGGGCGACGGAGTGAGACTCCAACTCATATATATATGTGTGTATATACATATATATATATTTGGTTGATATATATAACGTTTTGATATATTCTGAAAAATATTTTGGGAAAAATAGGACATATGTGCCTTAGAAAACCCAATAAAAAATAACTTTTAAAGCTAGGTAATTTAACAAAGTTAAACTACTTTATAAAAAGTCTGTATTTTTCTAACTATATAACAAGGATGTGATTACCTTATAACTTCAGTGGTTTATCTGCTGGTAAAGTGAGCAGTGTCTGGAGTTCTGTGTTGCTTGATTAGTCTGAATCATTGTGTGAATTCCACTTATTGTGTCAGATATGGGGCTGTTGTATTTTGTTTGTAATTGTTTTACCTTAGAAGTTATTTGTTTAACAGATTAAAAAATTGAAAGAATTACGTTCCATGCTGATGGAACAGGATCCTGATGTGGCTGTTACTGTTCGAAAGCTGGTGATCATTTCTCTGATGGAGTTATTTAAAGACATTACTCCTTCATATAAAATTCGGCCCCTCACAGAAGCGGAAAAATCTACCAAGGTAATGCTAGGTGTAATTGCTGTATAGAATAAGGTGAAATTTTGGAGAACTGAAGATGGGAGAAACAGGAGCTTTTTTGTTTTGTATTTTTATGGCACTGGGCTTCTACTCGGCATGCATTTTGTGTACTAATGTTTGGGCTTTAATATTCTGATTTAAAAATGATTGATCTTTTTGGTCTTTTCAGACCCGAAAAGAAACCCAGAAGTTAAGAGAGTTTGAAGAAGGCCTGGTTAGCCAGTACAAATTTTATTTGGAAAATCTGGAGCAAATGGTTAAAGGTATATTAAACATATTTTTAAAGTATGTAACATGGCTAGGTATGGTGGCTCATGCCTGTAATCTCAGCACTTTGAGCGACCATGGTGGGAGGATTGGTTGTGTTCAGGAGTTCAAGACTAGCTTGGGCAACATAGCGAGACCCCATCTCTTAAAAAAAAAATGCAACATGCAGATTTGATCATGTAGTTAATTCTGTACAGTGTTCTGTGTTGTGTAGTGAGAGGCAGATATAGTGTATGGTTAGGAACAGAGTCTAGAGTTAGACTTTGTTGGTTCAAATCCTGGCTCCACTGTTTACTACCTTTGTGATGGGAAACTTAGAGTCTTTCTGTACCTCAGTGTTTCTGTCTATACAATGGGAATAATAAAACCTCATGGGATTATTGTGAGAGAAGTAATTTAATTTATAGATACATAAAGCGCTTAGAACTGTGCCCAGCATATTCTTGCTATTGTATTTTATCAGCTGTTAGCATTATTGTTACTGCAGTCCTTTACCTAGTAATACTTGTATTTTTATTGAATTTATGAACAGTTGCAATTTATTCTGTTTTTTATTTGGAGGCTTGATAGTCAGGGATAACTTGAAATGGATGCTTGAGTACTTTGAAAATGTACTTAGGAGTCAATTATTCGAGATGATAAACTCTTAAACTCTTCTTTTTCTTTGGAAAAGGAAGAACATAGAACAAGTTGGGGTATGAATGGGGGAGGGCGTCGGTTGCCTAGGCAAGGTGCTTTCTTTGACCTAATGGGGATCATTTACTAAGGGGCATCTAATTGCTTTCAGCTGGAACAGGACTGCTACATCCTGTTGGCTTGATAAGGGCATGAAAGGAAGTGGGTGGCAAGTAGCTGGGTGGGGTGAGTGGCATGGTTATTGCTCTGTATTCTAGTGTCTAACTGGAACTTAATAGCATTTGTTCTTCCAATGATAGGGCTTGGAACTTTTTCTTTTTTTTAAATTTCTGAACCCTTTGGAAGGGCCTGAGAGCTTTGTGTAGACCAGCAGTGTCCAACAGAAATATAACATGAGCCTTATATGTCATTTGGGGAAAAAAAGCAGTGATATTAATTTTAATAGTGCGTTACATATATTCAAAATATCATTTCCTTATGTAAGCAGTTTTAAAAATTAGTGAGATGTCTTACATTCTCTTTCCTTTGGTGCTAAGTTCCAATTTTAGTGTTTATTTTATACTTACAACAGATCTTAATATGGACTGACCACATTTCTTTTTTTTTTTTTGAGTTGGAGTCTCACTCCGTTGCCCAGGCTGGAGTGCAGTGGCATGCTCATGGTCACCCCAGCGTTGACCTGCAGGGCTCAGGTGATCCTTCCACCTCAGCCTTCCAAGTAGCTGGAACTACAGGCACATGCTACCTATGTCTGGCTAATTTTTTGATTTATTGTAGAGATGAGGTCTTGCCAAGTTGCCCAGGCCATTCTTGAACCCGTGGGCTCAGGAACCCCCTCACCTCGGCCTCTCAAAGTGCTGGAATTACAGGCTTGAGCCACTGTGCCCGACCTGTCTGGCCATATTTCATATGCTTAATTGCCGCCCATGTGTGGCTAGTAGCTTCCATATTGAATTTTTCCTAAGCAGATGGAACCATTATGAAGTTTTATTTTTTAAGTTGTGTGTGTGTGGTAAGATACACATTTACTGTAAAAGAAAACTAAGGACTAAGTTTTGACGAATGGGTTAGTGAGTAACTACAGTTTTCTTTTGATTAGATTGGAAGCAAAGGAAACTGAAGAAAAGTAACGTAGTTTCCTTAAAGGCGTACAAAGGACTGGCAGAGGTGGCTGTGAAAAGCCTGTGTGAGCTGTTGGTGACACTGCCTCATTTTAACTTTCACAACAACATCATCGTATTGATTGTCCCTCTCATGAATGATGTGTCAAAATCGGTGGGTTGTTCTAAATGAGTATTGTTTATTGTTTGTCCTGTTGTCCTTAACTGAAAATTATACAGCATGTGATATTTTTTCCTCACAGAATTCTGTTGGAGTTATTACTTACTGGTAAAACATTGTCAATTTATAAACACTGGTTCTTTAAGAAAATTATTTGGGCCTGGCTTGGTGGCTCAGCCTGTCATCCCAGCACTTTGGGAGGCCGAGGTGATTGGATTGCCTGAGTCCACAGGTCCGAGACCGGCCGGGCAACTGGGTGAAACCTCTTCTCTAAAATACATCAAAAATTGGCTGGGCATGGTAGCTCACGCCTGTAGTTCAGGCTACTTGGAAGCCTGAGGCGGAGGATCACCAGAGCCCAGCAGGTCGACGCTGGGGTGGCCATGAGTGTGCCACTGCACTCCAGCCTGGGCAACAGAGAGGGACTTCAACTTGAAAAAAGAAAATCATTTGACTGGGTCTGGTAGCTCACACCTGTAATCCCAGCACTTTGGAAGGTGGAGGCAAGAGGATTGCCTGAGTCCAGGGGTTCGAGACCAGGCTGGCCAGACCTCGTCTCTGCAGTAAATCAAAAAAACAGTTGGGCATGGTGACGTGCACCTGTAGTTACAGCTACTTGGAAGGTTGAGGTGGAGGGATCGCCTGAACCCAGCAGGCTGAGGCTGCGGTGCCTTTGAGCGTGCTATTGCACTCCAACCTGGATGACAGAGTGAGACTCCAACTCAGAAAAAAAAAAGAAAATTATCTGAACATGTTTAGTGCAGTGGTTCTCAACAGGAGGCAGGTTTGCCCCCCGGGAACATTAGGCAGTATCTGCAGACATTTTTGATTGTCCTGACTGTGTGGTAGAGTGTTAATAACTGGCATCTGGTGGATAAAGGCCAGGGAGGCTTTTAACATTCTGTAACACACAAGACAGCCCTCCGCAACAAGTAATCATCTTCCCCAAAATGTCAGTATTGCTGAGGTTGACAAACATTGATTTAGTGTGACATTTTATTTTTCAGATATCTGAAATGTGTTGTGAGGCAGTAAAGAAACTCTTTAAACAGGATAAATTAGGCCAAGCTTCTCTTGGTGTAATTAAAGTGATTTCTGGTTTTGTGAAGGGCAGAAATTATGAAGTTAGACCAGAGGTAAGCCTTTCTTTTCTTACATTGCATTTTATTTGTTTTTAAACGACAAAGTTAATTTTCAGTTGTTCTGAGACATTTATTCTTTATAGAAGGGTGTGAAGTGAAAAGTACTCAAGCTCCTTAACTGTAAACACTGTTAACAGTTTGGTGTGTATCCTTGATGTTTTCCATGCAAATATAGGTATATATGCTTGCTCATGTTTTAAAATAGTAAGTGGACTTATGCTGTGAAAACTGCTTTGGAATTGTTTTCATTTTATATATTGTGAACTTCTATTTAGTTCCTATATTGTTCCCCTCTTTCTATGTCTACCATAGTATTCTATTACATGAATGTGTAGCTTCCTACTTGATGGCCAACTGAGTTGTTTCTAAATTTTTGGCTGTTACAGTCAGTGTTGAAGAGAGTGTTTTGGCCGTATTATTTTTTCATATCTTGTGAGTATTCTGTGAATTAAAGTTTTAAAGTGTAGATACTGAGTCTAACAGTGATCACATTTACTCACTTGAGAGAGAATGCCAACTTGTCATCCCAGAACATCTGCTCGCTTACGCTCCTGCTAGGGATGTGGAGGTCATTTCCCCACCACCCAAGCAGAATGTCACCATTTAATCTTTGTTAGACTGGTGGCGAAAAGTTGTATGTGTTGCATGTGTACTTACTTGTGCATCTTTATTAGCGAGGTTTTGCTCCTGCTATTCATTTGTTACTCATTTGAGTGTTTTGCCTGTTTGTTGCCAATTATTTGCCAATTTTTCTCCTCAAGTATTTGTCTTTCTTAATGACTTGTGATAATTTTTTCAATATCTACTCATTTCCATAAATATCTGCTATGTACCAGGCATTATTCTAGATCCTGAGGATAAAATGGTAACAAAAGAAACAAAACTGTCTGTGGAGCTTACATTACATAGTAAGAATATTAACTCTGTTACATAGATTGCAGAGTTTTCCCTTTGTTATTCTACCTTTAATTTTGTATTGAGCCTTATATATGAGGCTGCATTTTTGTTATGAATAGAGTCTCCTCAATTCCAAGATTTATACATCGTCTCCTTACAGATTTTTTATTTTAATTTTTATACTTAAATATTTAAACCAGTTGACATCTTTGTGTGGTATAGGTATAGATTTAATGTATATATTGAATATATAATGAATATATATTTTATATGTAGTCTAACATACATTAAATATTTACATTGTATGGATTTAAAATGGACAGCCAGTTATATTCTGTCACTTTTTTTTTTTTTTTTGAGTTGGAGTCTCACTATGCTGCCTAGGCTGGAGTGCAATGGCATGCTCACAGCTACCACAGCCTCGAACTGCGGGCTCAGGCAATCCTTCTGCTTCAGTCTTCCAAGTAGCTCGAACTACAGGCATGTGCCACCACGCCTAGCTAATTTTTTTGATTTATTGTAGAGATGAAGTCTCACCAAGTTGCCCAGACTGGTCTTAAACCCCTGACCTCAGGCAATCCTCTTACTTCTGCCTCCCAAAGTGCTGGGATTATAGTTGTGAGCCACCATGCCCAGCTCGTCACTACCTTTTTTGTGCTGATTTAAAATTCTGTTTAATTATTGGAGTCTTATATCTATAGTATATTTGAGTATCTGGTAGGATAATACTGATCAGCATGGGCATAAATGCTAAAGACACAGACCATTCTTTTATCTCTAAAATATTTTAATATATTTTTGTATATTACTCCAGATGGAATTTATAATCAGTTTTTTACTTCCTTCTCCTGAAATAGTCCACACAGAGAATATGATTGGAATTGATTCATGTAAAGATTAGTTTGGGATAATTAAGATATTTATAGAATTGATTTTTCATATATATTGCCATTTTTATTTATGACTTCCTTTATGTTCTTAAGTGAATTTTATAGTTTTCTTCTTTGGGTCTTAAATATTTTTTATTTATTTTCAGTGATATAATTTTGGTTGTTGAACTGATATTTTCTGCTGTTTTATTTCCTGATTTCACAGTCTTCCTTTGCCACTATATCCCTTTTAGTCTTTAAAATTGATTATTTCCAGAGGCTTAACTCAGTACTATGAATACCAAACTCCCAATTAAAAAAAATAAATAAATAAAATAAAATTGGTTATTTCAGTTGAATCACTAAAATTATAAACATTGGGCTTAAGCAAAAAAAAAAAAAAGCAATTTAGAACTTTTACTCAGAATTGTAATGTGATCAGATAATAAGACTTGAGCATAAAACTCAGCTATAGGGAATCATGTGAATTTTAGTGATGCTTTTATTCTACTTACATTTAGAAGTATTTTTCATTGATGAGTGATATTTTATGAGCACATAGAATAACTACAAAATACTCAAAATTGATCTTTTGATACCTAAAATAACTTCAGGTTCACTCTTGATGCCTTTGGTTATATTCCTCGTCTCCATTCTGTGCTTTTACCCTTGTAATCCAAAATACTCAGTCTTCTAAATGTGCGTATTGGAACATCAAAATAATACAAACCTGTAGTTCTCAAGGTTTTATTCCGGGACTGCTGCTGTGCCCACAGGAGGTCAGTAGGGTAGTTTCTTCCAGAGAAAGTGTAGGATTTTAAACTCCGTTTTTTCTTTTTCTTTGACTATGATAATGGTTGTTATAATACACAAAACACCAACTTCCAAATTAGTTTCAGAATTTTTGAATGGCTTAAAGCAATAGTTCTTACTGCTTGTGCACCAGTATCAGCTGGGAAGTAGAAATGCAAATTCTGGGGCTCTATTTCAGACCTGCTGAATCAACCTCTGGTGACCGGGCCCCTCAGCTTTATCTCTCCTCCTCCCATGCTGGTCCAGACCTTTTTCTTGCTAGTTTACCCTTCATAATCTTATCCACCGATGCCAGGTTATGTATATATTCATTAAATTGCAAATAATGTTTTTTGTGTATTTAGCTGGTATTTACTAATGTCCTTTTTGTATATTTACTAGTGTCCTTCCCTATGCACAAACTGTTTAATGACTAGCAAAAATAACTTTCTGTAAAATGTGATGAGATATTTCAAAGTTTTTTTTTTTTTTTGCGTGAATGAGGGAAGTAACATTGTTGAATGCTTATTTTTTATATAAAGTTTTTTAGAACGGTATACATATTAAGCTGTGTATTTGTGTGTGTTTTATTCTATGTTAGATGTTAAGAACATTTTTGTGCCTAAGAATAAAAGAAGTAGAACTGAAAAAAGATACAGAGGACATTAATAAACCAAAAAAGTTCATGACTTTCAAGGAGAAGAGAAAAACTCTTTCAAGAATGCAAAGAAAGGTTTGTTTGACTTATTTTCCTTTTTGATTCATTTAAATATTTCGTTGTTTTATTTGATCTTAGCTTAAAATCATAGTGTAGGTACAGGTAAAAATAATAAGTAAATCATAAATACCAAAATAATGAAGTATAATGATTTTATTTTTTTCAGTTACTTCAGAGAAATGTTTTCTTTTTTTGAGTTTGGGTCGCACTCTGTTGCACAGGCCTGGAGTTCAGTGCTCAGTGCAGCCTCAAACTTCTGGGCTCAGGCAATCCTCCTGTCTCAGCCTTCTGCTGGGACTAAGGGATATGCCACCACACCTGGCGAAGGTTTTGTTTTTTTATAGGGATGAGGTGTCTCGCCAAGTTGCCCAGGCTGATCTCGAACACCTGGGCTCAGGCAATCCCCCTGCCTCCACCTCCCAAAGTGCTGGGATTACAGATGTGAGCCACTGCACCCAGCTCAGAAATGTTTTCTTAAATCAATATGAACTGATATTCCTATTGATTTAAGAGAGAGATTTGGCAGAGAGAGCAATAGTAGGTGAATAGATATTTTTACCATGTTAGCTTTTATCTTTGGCCTTTTAGATCAATTTAGACTCGAGATACATAGATTCCTTCCTTAACAGAAAGGATGCATCCATGTAAAAGTTGGCAGCAAAGTAAGTTTCTGTTAATTGAATCTTCTTTATTTTTTTGTTTGTATTTTAAACCTGGGTTGTAATTTCAACCCCTTGCTTATTTACTGAGATTTTGGAAACATTTTTCTTTTTTCCTCTTTTTTTTGAATAGGGCTAATGATAGTATTTACCTTACAGGATCAGTATGAATTAAAGAGATTTTGTATTTTGAACTCTTAGAGTTTGTAACACTGGGCATGCTGTATAAATACTAGTTACTATCACCACCAACATTATCGTCACTTCTCAAAGCATTTCTAAGCAGTTTATGAGAGTTATCAAGTTACTTGTGAAAACAAAA
>CAUYQG010239386.1:0-20336 GCA_963574415.1 Tarsius wallacei | reverse complement strand
CATTAGCTGGATGTGGTGGCACATGCCTGTAGTTCCAGTTACTTGGAAGACTGAGGCAGAATAATCACCTGAGCCCAGCAGGTCGAGGCTGCGGTGGCCATGAGCGTGCCACTGCACTCCAGCCTGGGAGATAGAGTGAGATTCCTACTCAAAAAGAAAAAAAAAAAAGAAAAAAAATACATATTCTTGGGCTGTGTGCAATGGCTCACACCATTAGTCCTACTTCCTTGGGTGACTGAGGCAAGGAAATTGCTTGAGGCCAGGAGTTCAGGACCAGCCTGGGCAACATAGCAAGATCCCATTTCTACAATTAAAAAGAAAATTAACTTGGCATAGTGGTGCATGCCTGTAGTCCCAGCTACTCAGGAGGCTAAGACAGAAGAATTGTTTGAGCAGTTTGAGGCTGTAGTGAGCTGTGATCATGCTACTGCACTCTAGTTGGAGTGACACAGCAAAACCTTGTCTCTCTCCTAAAAATAAACCCAGCATATTTTTGGGTCTTAGACCAGACCTTTTGAATCAGAATATCTAAACAAGCAGCACAGGTAAATTTGCAGCATTCTAAAACTTGAAAAGCTCTGTTTTTGTTTTTTGTTTTTGAGTTGAAGTCTCACTCTGTTGCCCAGGCTGGAGTGCAGTGGCACGCTCACGGCCATCGCATCCTCGATCTGCTGGGCTCAGGCGATCCTTCCAGCTCAGCCTTCCAGGTAGCTGTAACTACAGGTGTGCACCACCACGCCTGACTAAGTTTTAAAAAATTATTTATTGTAAAGACGCCGTCTCACCATGTTGCCCAGACTGATCTCGAACCCGTGGGCTCAGACAGTCCTCTTGCCTCCTCCTCCCAAAGTGCTGGGATTACAGGCGTGAGTCACCATGCCTGGCAAAAAGCTCTGTTTTGAAAGCAAATGTATCTGGAACAGTGACTTTGCTTTCTGCATTTATTTATATAAAGTAATTCCTGAATGCTCTGCTGCGAGGGTTGCTGTGCCTGGCATTGAGAGGCAGAGAAGGACAAAGAGGAGCTGGTCTTTCCTTTTAAGGGCATAGGGCCCAATAGGGAGACTGAGAGCCTTGGATTAGAATGATGACTGCCACCCAAAGCAACGTGGCCTGCTGTAAGTCGAGTGAGTAGGATATGCCTCTGCTGGGGAGTCTATATGATGGGGAAGTGGGATTTCAAGGAGCGAACGACATCTGGGCTGATGCTGAAACATAGTAGCGTGTTTGTGAGGGTGCCTGGAATCTCTGGGGGACTGTATTCAGGACAAGGATATGGCAGGAGCTGAGGCAGTAGAGTGTGGTGGGGAGTGGGATGACAGCTAGCTTGGCTGGTGCCTGGGGAGGGAAGAAAAGGGAAGACGAAAGGCAGTTTGGCTGCATCTGGAAGGAACTTGGAGCATTTTTGTTCAGCAGACAAAGGGAAGCACAGTCTCTCTCTCTCTCTCTCTCTCTTTTTTTTTTGAGTTGGAGTCTCATTCTTCTGCCCAGGCTGGAGTGCCGTGGCATGCTCCTGGCCATTCCAAGAGTAGACCTGCTGAGCTCTGGCAAGTCTTCCGCCTCAGCCTTCCAAGTAGTTTTTGATTTATTGTAGAGACAAGGTCTCGCCAAGTTGACCAGACCGGTCTTAACCGCGAGCTCAGGTAAGCCACTTGTCTCGGCCTCCCCAAGTTCTGGGATTACAGGCTGAGCCACCGAGCCTGGTAGGAAGCACAGACTCTTTTTGGTAAGGATTAATCTGGCTGGGTGTGATTGATCTGGCTGGGCGTGGTGCTCACACTTGTTTGTTTTGAGTTGGAGTCTCACTCTGTCACCCAGGCTGAAGTGCAGTGGCATGCTCACAGCTACCGTAGCTTTGACCTGCTGGGCTCAGTGATCCTTCTGCCTCAGCTTTCCAAGTAACTGAAACTACAGGCACACTCCACCATGCCCAGCTAATTTTTTGATTTATTGTAGAGGTGAGGTCTTACCAAGTTGCCCAGGCTGGTCTCGAACTTGTGGGTTCAGGCAATCCTTTCACCTCAGCCTCTCAAGGTGCTGGGATTATAGGCATGAGCCACTGTGCCCAGCCAAGGTGCTCAGCCTTGTAATCCTGGCACACTGGGAGGCCGAGGTGAGAGGGTTGCTTGAGCCCAGGAGTTCGAGACCAGTCTGGGCCACATAGAGAGACCTCATCTCTACAAAAAAATTTAAAAAAGATAGCTAGACATGGTGGCACGCCTGTAGTTCAGGTACTCGGGAGGCTGAGGTGGAAGATCACCTGAGCCCTCTAGTCTGAGGCTGCAGTGAGCTGTGACTGTGCCATTGTACTCCAACCTAGGTGACAGAGAGAGTTCTCAACTCAGAAAAAGACTGATCTAATCAAGTCAGATGGACTGTTTGGAAGAAGTAAGGGGTGACTGTCAGGAAGCAAACTTTGAGGTCAAACCAACAGAGAGATGAGGTGATGGGAAAGAGAGCAGTAGAGAGTTACAAAAAAGGCCTGAAGAAAAAAATAGAGGCAACTCGGTGTTGAATTAGACACGCCAGGGTGGGTGAAGACGAAGGCGAGATGACTCATGTTTGGAGCCCGAGAGAACAAGCGCACCCTTAACAAACAAGGAAGTCAGCAGAAATGGGTTCTTGGGGAAGTTTAATTTTGGAGACGTGAGTTTAAGGTGCTGCCAGGGTGTGTGTTCAAGTTTAACCCCTTTGTTGTGTCTTTTATTGTAGAGGATAAAAGGCAAGTCCATTCTGTCACCAGAAGGAGTCCACCTGTTGCACTTTTCCTGGTGGGCTTCCGACCCTCTCCCCCAGGGTGCTCTGGTTCCTTATTGGAAGAATAGTATCAGGTCTTTTCTGTACAGTTTTGGATCGAAGTCACTGGAGTGTCTTCAAGATAACATTTTTCTTTCTTTATTTTTTGGGGTCAGGGTCTCAGTCTGTCACCCAGGCTGGAGGGCCGTGGTGCAATCACGGCTCACTGTAGCCTCGACCATCTGGGTTCAGGCGATCCTCCTGCCTCAGCCTCCTGAGTAGCTGGGACTACAGGCGCATGCAACACACCCAACTAATTTTTTAAATTTGTTGTAGAGACAGGGTCTTGCTGTATTGCCCAGACTGGGCTCGAACTCCTGGGCTCAAGCAACCCTCTCACCTCAGCGTCCCAAAGTGCTGAGATTACAGGTGTGAGCCACTGTGCCTGGTAGATCATTTTTCCTTGTTGATATCGCTTACTTCTCACACTAATGTGTCAGTGGGTCACTATGGCCCTCTTCACTTGGTCTTATGGAAGACACCTTCCACACCAGCAGTGATGCTGAGGAGGAAGGCAGAGGCTGTTGTAGGAGAGTGCACTAGCCATTCAGTGTGATTTTAGAGTTGTGCAAGTCGACCTGGAACTCTGCACAGAGGTCAGGGTTGGAGAGTGAGAAGGATGGATTGAATTGGGAGCTATCTGCATGGAAGGGAGTGGGAAGGCAGGGGGCTGTAGGTCCCCTTTCTGAGTGCACACGTGGCCATGTTCTGCCTTACGCGTCACATTTTGGTGACTGGCTATGTCTCCTCAAACAGAGCATGCTGTACCAGGACACCGTGAGTCATTCCATGTTGTTTTCTTCCTCACTTCTCCTCTGTTTTTGTCTCTAATCAACTTCCTCTTATCTCTAGCCATGTAACTCATGTTTCTGTCTAAGCATTTTTCCTGTCTCCACTGAAGTCAGAGAAAAGGGAAATAGACTTAAATCACCATCTTGTCAACAAGGGTTTCCAGAGTAGCTTGTGGCACAGGCTTCTAGATGTTTCCATCATATTATATGAGCATTGGGCATTAGAAAAGAGAGGCTTACCCTTATATGACAGTTATTTAAAGTTGAGATGAGTTATTGAGAGAGCCCATGGGTTCTAAACATGGAGCAAATGATTAGACTGTGTTTTGCCAGCTGATTAATTTGGGAACACAAGATCATATATGTTCTTGGGATAATATGAATACAATTTCAATTGTATTTCTTGGGACATATGGGCTGAAGATTGTTTTACTCGACTCCCCACACTTGTGTAAGCAGAACCCTTGTTATTGAACTGATGTCCCTCTTTCTATATGATTATTTTGTGTCTGCCCCCTCCCCCATATTGGCTTGTGTGTTGACCGACGAAAGTGGAAATTCCATTCTTTCACTTACTTTTTTTTTTTTTTTTTTGAGTTGGAGTCTCACTCTGTTGCCCAGGCTGGAGTGCACTGGCATGCTCACAGCCACCATTAAATTTAATTTGCAATCATGTTTTCACACGATTCTGATATGTCATGATCAGTTATGAATCATATATATAAATATTTTTGAGTCGGAATC
Source organism: Tarsius wallacei (assembly GCA_963574415.1). Lineage (NCBI taxonomy): Eukaryota > Metazoa > Chordata > Mammalia > Primates > Tarsiidae > Tarsius > Tarsius wallacei. The sequence continues at coordinate 16,005 of CAUYQG010239386.1, read as the reverse complement.
TCACTCTGTTGTCCAGGCTAGAGTACAGAGGCACAAGCTTGGCTCACCACAGCCTCAACCTCCTGGGCTCAGGTGATCCTCCAGCCTCAGTCTCCAGAGTAGCTGGGACTACAGGCCTACACCCCACCACACTCGGCTGGTTTTTTATTTTTTATAGAGATGATGGCTGGTCTCGAATTCCCAGGCTCAAGCAATCCTGCTTTGGCCTCCCAAAGTGCTGCGCTTACAAGTGTGAGCCACTGCACCCAGTCACTAAATCATATTATTATTATTATTATTTGAGTTGAATTCTCATTCTGTCACCCGGGCTGGAGGGCAGTGGCACACTTCCAGCCACCAGAGCCTCTACCTGCTGAGCTTAGGCTATCCTTCCGCCTCAGTCTTCCAAGTAGCTGGAACTATAGGCACGTGCCACCATGCCCGGCTAATTTTTTGATTTCTTGTAGAGATGAGGTCTCATCAAGTTGCCCAGGCTGGGCTCGAACCCGCGGGCTCAGGCAATCCTGTCACCCTGGCCTCCCAAAGTGCTGGGATTATAGGCGTGAGCCACTGTACCCGGCCTGAATCATATTTTTGAAGTGAGAACGATATATGCTTATCTTCCTATATGCAGCAGACTCTTATGCAGATGACAAAAAAAGTTTCTTTTGCATTAAATAGAGGAAAAGAGGAAATACTGTCCTAATTTAGCAGGAGGTATTTTTTGTTTTATATAACTAAGACATTTCCAATGTGGGGAAGGGTGGAAGGTCGAGGGTCCAGAAGGAGGTCAGCAAAGGAGTCCTGTAATGAGTTTTCTCTCTTTCTGTAGATTTCTCTGAGTAGATGGGGAGCCGACCTTCGCAGGATGTGTGGGTGCAGGCGAGGTGACCTGAGGCAAGTCTGCTCTGCAGAACCCCCATCTTGTCCCTCCCTCTGGCTGAAGCCCTGTCCCGGAATGCAGCGTTCTAACCCGCTTTCCCTCACGCTGTCTACCTCTAAGGCTCTTGCCCTGACCCAGGACTTGACTGCTTTTTTTGGTGACTCTGATGTTGAAAGTCACAGAAGCACTTGGCACACGTGGGACCCGGTGGGTATAATCGGGCAGTATCTTCCCTCTTTGTCATTTCTGCCGTACCTACTTTCTCTGGGCACAGATTTGCTCTTATGACAGCAAATTCTAAAAAGGAGAACTTCAGTCGAGGAACTTTTCTGTTTTGTAACTTTCTGAGAGTTAGAGAAGAGATTTTCCAATAATTTCCTTGCTTATTGGCTATTTTTTATCTTGCTTTGTGGGATCCATCTAGTTAACTGATTAATCGTCTAACTTCTGCTAGTGGGATTGCGAACAAGTTACAATTTCAAAGCAGGTTTTCGTATCTGAAAGTGGGCCCACCAAAACAATTGGGTTTGTTCTGAGGCGTCCATGAGAGCATACAGGATCTAGAACATATATTTGCTCGATGCTCGAACCATCAATTCAGTTCCCTTTGCCACCAGCACTGAAATGTGCTAAATTCACTGATAACTCTGAAGTTTAGAGTCTTGAGACTGGCTTAAATAATTTTATACTTACTTCTTATAGTAGCAGCTGCTCATTGAATGCTTATGATGTGTAAGGCACTGTGTTAAGCACTTGATCTTGACTTGTTTGATTCTCACTCAAGCATCAGGAGATCAGTCCCACCATCTCTACTGTCAACGGCTTGGATACAAGTGACTTGCCTAGTGACAGCTGGCTAGGTCCCTCTGATACTGAGGCCTGTGCTTTCACTTACATTTTACTGCCTCCCTGTGACCATCTTCCAAATGCAGGTGTTATACTTGGAAGGTGTGGTACATCAACTTGAGCAGTTTTTCTGTGATGACTTTGTGGTTGGTTGTGAGGTGGGGAATGTTGCATTGGGGGTGGAACAAATTATAATTATGGGTTTGGAATTCCATAAGGGGGTATATCATGGATCTGGGATGTCTGGGGACAGCTTCTGTTTCTTTCTAGAACATCGGTTAGGAGCATGAACTCTGGGATCAGATTCCTGTATTTGTAGCCCAGCTCTGTGACCCAGGGCAAGCTCAGTTTTCTAGTCCTCAGTCTCCTCATCTGTAAAATGGGGAAAATATTACCCACCTCATAGAATTGTTGTGAGAATTAAATGAGTTAGCACATGTAGATTCCTTAAAATAGTGGCTGACCTTGGAAAGCACCATTAGATATTGTATTTCTGTGGCCCTCGCTCGACACATCTCTTCTGGTTGCCTGCATGTGTGCACAGTTGCACTCTTGCTAAGAAATGCATCTGTTTACTTAAGGACATTGTGATATTTGTCCATAATTTGGTTTTGGAGTTTTTAGTATAGCATAAAATAATTATATTATTTATATAGGGGAAGTTGTTCATCTCTGATTTTTTCCATTTTCAAAAACAATTATTGCCCAGGCGACTCACTTTGGGAGGCTGAGGCCAGAGGGTTGCTTGAACCCAGGAGTTCGAGACCAGCCTGACCAACATAGTAAGATCTCATCTCTACAGAGAAAAAAAAATTAACTGGGCACGATGGCATGTGCCTGTAGTCCCAGCTACTTGGGAGGCTGAGGTGGAAGATGCCTGAGCCCATGGGGTGGAGGAGGCAGTGAGCTGTGATTGTGCTTCTACATTCCAGCCCGGGCAATAGAGTGAGATCCTGACTAAAAAAAAAAAAAAACCCTGAAACAAAGGAACAAAGACACTATTGCTTAAGAATTACTGGAATTAATTAAAAAAAATTTTTTTAATTTTAAAGACGTGGGGTACAATTTAGGGTTAGGTATACAAATGTTCCGTATGTAGGTACCCTTGTTGATGAGGTGTGCCCCTCTCTCCCTTGGCAGTTTCCCACTACTGCCAGGGATCAATTTTTTTAAAAATCTTTAATTCTCATTTCATATTTATAAAATTGAAAACTGTTAAAAATCAATCTTAATAGAAACCAAATATATTGAGTAACCCAATTGGTCTTATCTTTAGTTGCAATTTCAAGTAAGAAGCAAAAGTGAATTTAAAATATGCAGCTTTCCTGGTTCTGTACCAGGGGGTATGAGGGCCAGTTGGAGGCCCAAACTTCCCCTGCCTGCAGCCTACTTGTGTGGTTAATCCCTTCTTGTATTCCACGTAAAAAAAATATGTAGCTGTGTAGAATCTTCCTTTCTATTCTTTTTATACATGCATGTGTGTGAGGTATGTGGTTAGACAGTTAATACAGTGATGTTATGTAAAGTGCATTGAACTCCTCAAGAGAGAAGTGTGTTCATGCCAGCCTCACCGTGGTGTTCTCAGACTTATTGGCAGAAAGTTTGCCAGCTGCTTTGGTACTTCCAGTAACGTTCTGATGAAGGATCTTTTTGCTTTATTGCAAGGACATGAATGCAAGTGAAGGGAGAAATAATATCCCACTCTTTATTTTACAACCAAAGTACATATAATAAAGAGGAAACATTTTGTTCCCGTTGCAAGTGGTAGAGTTGATAATTTTTATATTTTCTCTCTCAGTTAGTTACTTTTGGGACAAAATAGAATTTATAATGTGGTTTAATTGGGTACTCATCATTAAAGTGTTTAATGGCAGAAATAGTCATCATGGTACAAAGATCTTTCAGGACGCTAGTATTCAAATATTTAAGATTAAATTTCAGTTTTAAAGGAGTCAAGCTCTCTCTTTTATATGATTACTATTAACTTTGGCATTTTTGAGACATGTCTTAAATCGATCCCTGGAATACTGACAAACATCAGCAGGGAGAAAGTATTGTAAACACATATTCTTGCTGTAGGGTACATTTTAAATGTCTAAACACTAATCAATATAGCAAAATTAAGTATTGACTAAAATAGCTTTATAATAAGTAATTATTGGTTTGCTCTTTTAGAAATTAGACATTTTCACTTTGGGAATAAAGAGTAAATTTACTGTCATGAAATTAAAGTGTTTTTGACCTTTTTGTACAACTTTCCTTTCTCTATGAAATGATTAGGTTTAAATATGATTGCACAGCTGTATTATGTTGCAAGCATCAATTTTTAATTACTATAAGGTCAATGTTAGAACAAATGTGATCAGTCCAGTACCTCAGTGCACTTATTGACTTTATGCTCAAAACCTACCCTGTGTTTACAAAAACCGACCCAAACCTCTCTCAGCTGATGTGGCTAATTAGATTGATGCCAAATCCTTTATTTTCCTCAGTGTTCATCCTTTGTGTGTTACTTTGTTGATTCTTTCCATTATTAAAAATATAAATTGCTTGATTTATCTCTTCCCTTCCTAGGGGGATGTTTATTTTTCTACGTGTCTGTGTGTACACATCTCTCTGCATGTATAACCAGAGATAACAATCGCTTCACAACCATCTTGCCTTGTATAACACAAATATTTCTTCCACACATTTTCGAGGACTGATGCGTATGAAGCCCATTTAAAGAGAAAGAGCGTTTCCTTGCCAGGTTTCTATAATTCTACATTCATAACGATTTGACACTTGTCGTTATTTTTTTCTGTTACTCTGTGATTTTTGACTCTTCAAATTAAAAGTCAGCTTACTGCATATAAGAACTACAAAATAATACATGATTTACATGGTATTCCTAACATTTTTGGCATTAATAGTAATTCAGGCTTTCATCAAAAAGTGGCCTTTTTTTTTTTTTAAGGATCTCACTCTATTGCCTAGGTTGGAGGGTAGTGGTGCAATCATAGCTCACAACAGCCTTGAACTCCTGGGCTCAAGCAATCCTCCCATCTTAGCCTCCTGAGTATCTGGGACTATAGGTCATGCCTGTGCCATCATGCCTGGCTAATTTTTTTTAAAGAAAACTTTTTGTAGAGACATGGTTTTGCTATGTTGCCTAGGCTGGTCTTGAATGCCTGGGCTCTGGTGATCCTTTCACATCAATTTCCCAAAGTGCTGAGATTACAGGTGTGAGCCATTGTGGGTTGACCCAATTCTTGTTTTTTTTTAATTTGGATTTTTAAAAAATATGTGGGGTACAATTCAGGGTTAGGTATACAAATGTTCATTATGCAGGTACCCTTGTTGATGAGGTGTGCTCCCCTCTTCCCCCCAGCAATTTCCCACTACTGCTGATCCCTGATCCCGCTCCCTGGCAGTTTCCCACCACTGCCAATTCCTTTCTTATAGTATTATGATAGTTGTTCAAGGTCCTCTTATGAGTGAGAACATGTGATACTCGGTTCTTTGTTTCTGTGATAGATTACTCAGTATTATAGTCTCTAAATCCATCCAAGTTGCTGTGAAGTTCATAATCCAGTTCTTCAGATTTCATTTTCTGTTGATATATTTTTTACATTTTTAAAACAGTAATAATACCGGTCAAAAAACATTGGTTGTGTTTAGCAAATGAAGCAGCATACAATTCCCTGCAAGTCAGGACACAGAGCCCAGATACTTCATCTTCATGGCTGTGAGAATGAATGATCAGATATTGACTAGGCTCCCTTGGGAGTTTTTTTTTTTTTTTTGAATTGGAGTCTCACTCTGTCACCCAGGCTGGAGTGCGGTGGCACAATCCCAGCTCACCGCATGACCTCCTGGGCTCAGAAAATCCTTCCGCCCTAGCCTCCTGGGTAGCTGGGATAACAAGCATGTGCCACCACACCCAGCTAATTATTTTGAGTTTTTTATAGAGATGAGGTTTCGCTCTGCTGCCCGGGCTGGTCTCAGACTTCTGGGCTCAAGTGATCCCTCTGCCTTGGCCTCCCAAAGTGCTGGGATGACAGGCGTGAGTCACTGCGTCTGACCCCTTAGGAGTCTTAGATACAATAGTAGAACTAACCGTCACATGCCTATGGCCAGTGGAAGAAGGGTTGTCGGGACATGGCTCACTAGCAGAGAAGTTGTGTCTTGTCTTGGATTCATTCCTACTTTTGCTGTCAAGTGAGTAAGGGTATAAAGGAACACTTGAACTTAGTCCTGTGTTAGACAATGCTGCTCCCCCCTCCATTCTTTTCTTAGCCATTTTGCTTTTTTTGAGTCTCATTGTCTGAAAACAGTTGCTTTTAAAAAATAAATACACTGGACACGGTGGCTCATAATTGTTATCCCAGCATTTTGGGAGGCCAAGGTGGGAGGATTACTTGAGCCCAGGAGTTTGAGACCAGTCTGGGCAACACAGCAAGACCCCCCCAAAAGAAACAAAAACCCCCACAAAAACAAAGAATTAGCTGAGTGTGGTGGCTCGTGCCTGTACTCCCCAGCTACTAGGGAGGCTGAGACAGAAGGATCTCTTGTGTCCAAGAGACTGAAGCTGTGGTGAGCTTTGATCATGCCCCTACATTCCAACCTGGGCAACAGAGTGAGACCTCGACTCAAAATCATACATACTTATATGCATACATACACACATACATAGTGTTCTCTTGTTGAAAAATTCCCAGGCATTTTATATAGGGTCTAGTGATGGAGAATTCCAGACATTGCAACAAGGAGTTAAAAGATATTTTAGAATTGCAGGGCTCTTCCCCAAACCTCTAAAGTTATGTCACCCAAGAGCTAGCTTATTTGGAGTGGTTCTGTGCAAGGCCAGGTATGGCATTCAGTGCTCAGAGCCTCTTGGAAACATCTTGACATAAATGTCTCTGCAGCCCTGACTGTAGCGGTTCCTGGGCAGCAGAGGCCTGCGACTGGCGTGCGTCTCAGAGCTCTTCGTTTCAGAAACTGCTTTCAGCCACTGTGCTCCTTGACGAAGCTCTGTAGCCCCAGCTCATATATCATATTTATAGTTACTATTTTTAGTTGTTCAACAAATCTAAAAAAAGACAGCTATAAACTGTTTTTAATGTTTCTGCCAATAACTTATATATCATTATTTACATTTTCTAAATCGTATTGAATGAAGAGAGTCTATGATTTAAAAAAATCACCAATCTTGGCAGGGCATGGTGGCTCTTGCTTATAATCCCAGCACTTTGGGAGGCTGAGGTGAGAGGATTGCTTGAGCCCAGGAGTTCGTGATCAGTCTGGGCAACACAGTGAGACTCCATCTTTATTAAAAAAAAAAAAAGAAATAACAAGGAAACAATCGAATTGCGGAGTTCCTCTTATTCTCCGACTCCAGCTTCCCTGTCTCCACCTCACTGCTTATGCCAACATATTTATGAATAATGTGCTATAAACACTCCTTATGGTATCATGAAGGCAAGCAAAAAAATATACACCGAAGTTGCAAGAAAGATCATGAATGTATGATTTAATCAAATGTAAAAGCCGGGAAAATGTTGCCCAAAGTTAAAATCATGCCTGATTCCTGCTGGCCATGGCACTTGGGTAAAAGCGTTTTGAGTTAGGGCAGGGTCACCATTTTAAAGATCACATCTCGGATGCAGTGATTTCACAGTCTTTCTTGATTGCCTTCATCAAGTTCATGCTTTTTCCAAGAGATGATTCAAACATCTTCAGAGGAAGAGGACAGCTATGATGCTTCATTTCCAGTCTCTACCTGCCTCTAGATTTGCTTTATCTTTTGAGACTGTACTGGTTATCACCTAGATGTCGGACATATGATAATTTGCGTGGATTACACATTTAGAACAGATTAAACCATGTTCTGTTTGGTGGTCACAGGAGTCTAGTGGAGGGAGTATAAATATGGCATCCAATGTGAAATTTCAAACAGTAGCTCTATATATTGCTATACGAGTATTTTTCTAAATCCAATAAAATCAGGCTGGGCATGGTGGCTCATGCCTGTAATCCCAGCACTTTGGGAGGCTGAAGTGGAAGAATTGCTTGAGCCTGGGAGTTTGAGACCAGTTTGGGCAAGATGGAGACCTGGTCTCTACAAAAAAATCAACAAGTTAGCTGGGTGTGGTGGCACATGACTGTAGTCCCAGCTGCTAGGAGGACTACCTGAAACCAGGAGGTCAAGGCTGTGGAGCTGAGATGGTGCCACTGTACTCCAGCTTGGGCAACACGGTGAGATCCTGTCTCAACAACAACAACAGCAACAACAACAACAACAACAACAACAACAACAACTCAACATATTCATTACCCATCTTAGCTTGACTAGATATTCAATATTAATTATGATCTGTTTTTCTCATTTTTTTTTTTGAGTTGGAATCTCATTCTGTTGCCCAGGCTGGAGTACAGTGGCACAATCACGGCCACAGCAGCCTCTACCTGCTGGGCTCAGTTGATCCTTCTGCCTCATAGGTGTGTGCCACCATGCCTGGTTCAATTTTTGATTTATTATAGAGACGAGGTCTCACCAAGTTGCCCAGGCTGGTTTTGAATTCTTGGGCTCAGGTAACCCTCTCACCTCTGCCTCCAAAAGTGCTGGGATTACAGGTGTGAGCCACTGTGCCTGGTTTGTTTTTCCTGTCTTTTGTGGTATGATACAGGAAGCTCAGGTGACCTACACACTTGGAAAAAGTTAGAGAAGAACTTCTGGTCATCAGTTTCCTTTTTTTTTTTTCCTGGCCATAGTGATAGACGCTCATGTGACAAGTCGGGATGGTCTCTTTGGAGGTGCAGGATTACACCCACACTCTGCCAAACCAAGACAGGAAACTTGGCCAAAGCTAAAAATTACTGCAATATGACATTTTTGAACAGCCTAGACTCATTTTCCATACCCTGGTCATATACCCCCTCTCTGGTATGATGAACATTTTTCATTAAGCCAAATGAATAGCCAATTATCCTATGAAAATATGATCAACCACATCTGAAAAATAAAAATTAACATAATGAGATAATAGTTTATACTCTCTACATAATGAAAAGTAAAAAGAATGTAACAAGTGGTGATGAGAAGAGGGAGCAATGAAATATGCAAGCTTTCAGTGGGAATATAAACAGATGCACTCACAGACGATATCCACAGTCCTTGACCATGGGTCAGCATTCAGGCTTTAGTTACTCAGTTGTGGGAAAGTCTCTTTGCTGGCCTGGTAGGATGATCAACTTGTCCTGGTTTGCCAGGAGCTGTTTTTTGTTTGTTTATTTTAGAGTTATGGGGTACATGTGAGAATTTGCTACATAAGCAAATTGCACGCAGGTGAGGTTGGGTTTCTAGTGAGCCCTCCCTCCCTCTAGTAGTGGACATGGTACCCAATGGGGGGGTTGTGTGTCCCTTATCCCTCTTCACCCCCTTTTAGCAGTGCCCAGTGTTTGCTGTTCCTCCCTTTGTTTAAAATTGAACATCCTGTGTCCTAGAAACTCTCTCAGTCCCAGGAAAGATGGGGTAGTTTAGGTAACCCGTGGTTACAGCAACTGCAAGAGAATTAAGGGTTAGGACAGCAGTTATCTACCGAATGTGGAATTATTTTGATATTTATTTATTCATTTATTTATTTTAAAATTATTATTATTATTTTATTATTATAATTATTTTTTGAGTCTGGGTCTCATTCTGTTGACCAGCCTAGAGTGCAGTGGCACGCTCATGACCACTGCAGCCTCGACCTGCTGGGCTCAGGTGATCCTTCCGCCTCAGCCTTCCAAGTAGCTGGAGCCTCAGGTGTGCACCACCGTGCCCAGCTAATTTTTGATTTATTGTAGGGGTGAGCTCTTGCCAAGTTGCCCTGGTTGACCTTGAACCCTTGGGCTCAGGCAGTCCTCTCACCTCTGCCTCCCAAAGTGCTAGGATTGCAGGCATGAGCCACGGCGCCCGGCCAGTCATTTATTTTGAGTCAGAGTCTCACTCTGCCACTGAGGCTGGCGTGCCGTGGCACACTCATGACCATAGTAGCCTTGACCTGCTGGGCTCAGGCGATCCTTCCACTTCTGCCTTCCAAGTAGCTGGAAATACAAGCACGTGCCACCATGCCCGGCTAATTTTTTGATTTATTGTAGAGATGAGGTCTCTCACCAGATTGCCCAGGCTGGTCTTGAACCCATGGACTCAGGCAATCTTCTTGCCTCCACCTCCTAAAGTGTTGGGATTACAGGTGTGAGCCACCGTACCCGGTTTATTTTGATATTCAAAAAACTGATCTAACCACACTGGTCTTGGACTGTGGGACTCAAGTGTGTGAGTTCTGAATACATCTGCTTTAGAAGACAGTTTGGCATTCTCCTGTGAAATTCAACACACACATACCCTATGACCCCCCCCATTCCTCTCAGTAGTGGGTAGATTAGAGCAACCCTTGAATGTGCATCTTGAGAGATGTGTGCAAGAATTTCATAGCAGCATTGTATGTAATAGCAAAAAAGTTGGAAACCACTTAAATAAACATCCTGCAACAAAACATCAGTTTTTCATACCAGGGAATACTTTGCAGTGGTAACAGTGAAGAAACAAACCACGCTAAAAGCACCAGTATGAATTCATCTCACAAATAATACTGAGCCAAAAAAAAAAGAAAAAGCTGAAAAATACAGAGGATCTGGTTCATTTATACAAAGTTAGAAACAGACAAAAGTAAACAACATTTTATTATAATTTTTCTGAGTCTGGGTCTCACTCTGTCGCCCAGGCTGGAGTTCAGTGGCATGCTCACAGCTCACCGCAGCCTTTACCTCCTGGGCTCAGCCGATCTTTCCACCTCAGCCTCTTGAGTAGCTGGGATTATAGATGTGAGCCATCACATATGATTTTTGTTGTTGTTGTTGATATTTTTCGTGGAGACACGGTCTCACTATGTTGCCCAGGCTGGTCTCGAACTCCCGGGCTCAAGTGATTCTCTTGCCTTGGCCTCCCAAAGTACGGGGATTATAGGTGAGAGCCATTGTCACTCCAGGCAGAGGCAAACATTTTAAAGGGTTACAAACATGTAAGATTATAAAGACAAGCCAGTGGACTTGTGGTGGTGATTCTCTGTGGGATAAATGATGGTGCTCACAACAGGCTACAAAGGCCTCACAATGTTCTATTTCTGAAGTTAACCAGGGATACGTCGTTCTTTTTATTCTTTTTACCTAACACATATTTTATACATTGTTTAATATGTATACAATATTTAATAGAATAATTAAAAATTCCCAAAAGTTAAAATAAATTTTTCTTGGGCCCTATCAGTTATGTTTGCATCTTTCATCATCTTTCATATCCTTCAAAGGGATATGGAAGGCTAATAGTTTAACTAATGCGTAATGAGTTCTTAGTGCATATTAGTTATATAAAAATTGAAAAAAAAATACCCACTCCACATTGCTGCCTTGAAAAGGCATAAATTCTAGTGAGGGAGAATAACAAGTCACTATGTAAGTGAATTTATAAGTAGATAGGTACTACATAAATGTTATAAAATTCAGGCTGTGGCCAGGCGCGATGGCTCAAGCCTGTCATTCCAGCACTTTGGGAGGTAGAGGCGAGAGGATTGCCTGAGCCCAAGGGTTTGAGACCAGTTTGGACAACTTGGCAAGACCTTGTCTCTACAATAAATCAAAAAAATTAGCCAGGCATGGTGGCGCGTGCCTGTGGTTCCAGCTACTTGGAAGGCTGAGGTGGAAGGATCTCCTGAGCATAGCAGGCTGAGGTTGTGGTGGCCATGAGTGTGCTACTCATTCCAGCCTGGGCAGCAGAGTGAGACTCCGACTAAAACAAACATTATATATATATAATTCAGGTTGAGATTAGCATTAGAAGAAAAACCAAGGTGGATAGAGGGTGATGGTGGGTGTTGGAGGTAGATATTTAAATTAATTAATTAATTTCTGAGTCGTGGTCTTACTCTGATGCCCAGGCTGGAGTGCAGTGGCATGATCATGGCTCACCGCAGCCTTAACCTTCCGGGCTAAAGCAATCCTTCTGTTTTAGTCTCCCAAGTAACTGGGCCTACAGGCGTGGCCAACATGCCCAGCTAAGTTTTTGATTTTTTGTAGAGATAAGGTCTCACTTTGTTGCCCAGACTGGTTTTGAACTCCTGAGCTTGAGCAATCCTCCCACCTCAGTCTCCCAAAGTGCTGGGGTTACAGATTATGTTAGACTGTGGTCAGGAGAGGCCTCCAGAGCTTGTGAGGAGAGTCCTGGATAAAGTGTGGAACCGCCATGTGAATGGGGGAAGAGCACTGTAACCAGAGTGAAGAACCCACTAACTCATCTCCCATGGCCTACTTCAAAGCCAGGTCCCTCCCTGAGCCTCAGGGAAGGGCTCCTCTTCCTCTGACGTAGGGCCAATTCCCATCTACCAACTCCATGCCCCTTTCCATGGCCTCGAAGCTGAGGCTTTTCCAAGTCAAGCCCCATTAGCTTTGATGAGAGAGCCCCAGGCCTCGAGGATTTGCAGGCTAGTAGAAGGAAAAGGACAACATCGCTCATTCTTTTGGGTCTATAAAGAAGCAGGAAAAAGACCCGCTGTGGTGGTTCATGCCTATAATCCCAGTACTTTGAGAGGCCAAGGTGAGAGGATTGCCTAAGCCTGCAAGTTCGAGACCAGCCTGGGCAACTTGTCAAGACCTTGTCTCTACAATAAATCAAAAATTAGCCAAGTGTGGTGGCAAGTGCCTGTAGTTCCAATTACTTAGGAAGGCTGAGGAGGAAGAATCACCTGAGCCCAGCAGGTGACGCCTGCGGTGGCCTGAGTGTGCCCCTGCACTCCAGCCTGGGCGACAGAGTAAGACTCTGACTCAAAAAAAAAAAGTCATACGCATAAATAACACCTCTAGTGGCAATTAAAAACTTCTTAGGTATTGAAGCTGGGATCGGTGACTCAGCCTGTAATCCCACGCTTTGGGAGGCTGAGGTGAGAGGATTGCCTGAGTCCACAGGTTCGAGACCAGCCTGGGCAACTTGGCGAGACCTCATCTCCACAATAGATCAAAAAATTAGCCAGGTGTGGTGGCAAGGGCCTGTAGTTCCAGCTACTTGGAAGGCTGAGGTGGAAGGATCACCTGAACCCAGAAGGTAGAGGCTGTGGTGGCCTTGAGAGTGCCACTGCCCTCCAGCCTGGGTGACAGAGTGAAACTCCAACTCAAAAAAAGGAAAAAAAGAAGCAGGGAGAACACATGACTCCTCTCCATAGATTCGCTTGCCACATTATGCATGATAAAATGTTTCAAAGTCCTCGTGACTGTGACTGAGGTGTCTGCTAAGTCTTCATAAAGATCTGAAGCAGAGGATTTCTACAGCCACTGTGTGCAGTTACCTGTAGGTTAAAATTTTTTGTGTGACTGGGCTTGGTGGCTCAGCCTATAATCCCAGCACTTTGGTAAACTGAGGGAGTGGATTGCCTGAGGCTGCAGGTTCGAGACCAGCCAGGGCAACTTGCTAAGACCTCATCTCTACATAAATAAAAAAAATTAACCTAGTGTGGAGTGTGTGCCTGTAATTCTGACTACTTGGAAGGCTGAGGTGGAAGGATCGCCGGAACCCAGTGGATCGATGCTGGGGTGGTCCTGAGCTTGCCACTGCACTCCAGCCTAGGCGACAGAGTGAGACTCCAACTCAAAAAAAAAAAAAAAAAGTTTTGTGTGGTCATTTTATGCACCTACAATATCTTCATAGCTCAGTTCAGATATTTTGAATTCTAGGTTCTCAGTTCAGATATTTTGAATCCAACTACCTATTTTAAAAAACAAATCTCTGCTTGGATATATTATAGACATTTCAAATTTAACATGTCTGAAAAACAAATCCTCATTTTTTTTCATGAAGTATATTTCTGCCATCTTCCTTATTTCAGTCAATAGCAAAATCATCCTTTAGACGGGGACACAAGATCAATAAGGGTACCTGATCTGAAAGCAGACAAAGTGGGGACCAAAGAGAGGCCCCAACTTTACCTGTACGATATCCACTTGTATATCTAATCCTGAATTGTACTTTGGATCTTTAAAATAAAAATAAATAAATAAAAATCATCCTTTAACTTGTTCAGGTTTTAAATCTTTTAATCATTCATTCATTTTTTTTTTTTTTTTGCTAGAGATGAGGTCTCACTATGTTGTCTATGCTGGTCTCAAACTCCTGGGCTGAAACAATCCTTCTACTTCAGCCTCCCAGAGTGCTGGGATTACAGGTGTGAGCCACAATGCCTGGTTGTCTTTTTTTTTCTTTGATTCTGGGTCTCACTCTGTTGCCTAGGCTGCAGTGCAGTGGCATGATCATGGCTCATCACAACCTAGACTTCCTGGGCTCAGGTGATCTTTCTGCCTCAGCCTCCTGAGTGGCTAGGACTACAGGAGTGCACCACCATGCCTGGCTAATTTCTAAATCTCTTAGTCAGTCTTGACTGCTTGTTTTCGCTCACATGCTATATCCAGTGAAGCTGGAGTTCCTGTGGGCTCTAGAATCTGACCACATCCTCCTCACTTCAGTGCTGTCACTGGGCTACATTCACCCATTTTCCTTGCGTGGATTACGGAAGTGGCCTTTCAACTTGCTTCCCTGCAACCCGCCTTCAGTGGGTCAGTGGCTCTCACAACATAGCCCATGGATCCCTGGGGGTCCCAAGATCCTTTCAGGGGGTCCATGAAGTCAAACAAATTTATTTAAAAAAAAAAATTTTTTTTGAGTTGGAGTCTCACTCTGTCGCCCAGGCTGGAGTGTGATGGCATGCTCACAGCCACAGTAGCCTCGAACTTCTGGGCTCAGGTGATCCTTCCACCTCATCCTTCCAAGTAACTGGAACCACAGGCGTGAGTCACCATGCCTGGCCAATTTTTTGATTTATTGTAGAGATGAGGTCTCACCAAGTTGCCCAGGCTGGTCTCGAACCCCTGGCCTCAGGCAATCCTCTTGCCTTGGCCTCCCAAAGTGCTGGGATTACAGGCTTGAGCCACTGTGCCCGACCACAAATTTCTTAATATGAGAATATATTGGTATCTTTCACTGTTACTGACATTTGCACTGTTGGTGCAAAAGCAATGTGAGTAAATTGTTAGTGCACAATCACAAATCAAGCACTGACACTAAGCTCTACTACAGTCAAATATACTTTATTAACAATATGCAAAAAAAAGAGGCCACTGCACTTACGGATGTCCTTGATAAAGTAGCAAAAACTGTTAAAGCATGTTTTGTCCTCCTTATTGTTGAGAATATAACTTTTTAGTAGTGTATGTGATGATGTGGGAAGTACAAGGTGGGGAGGGACCCCAAAATCCTGTAATTTATTTATAAAATATTGTGTATTTGTTCTTACATGTTTAAACTCCAGTCACCTTCAAAGTACTCTCTGTTTGATGCAATACACCTGTTGAGATGCTTTTTCCACTGCTCAAAGCAGTTCTTGAACTCATCAATGTTGATGCCTTTTAGTGCTTCTGCCGTTTTTTGTTTCACCGCCTTCATGCTGGCAAAATGTTTCCCTTTGAGGACTTTTTTCATCTGGTGAAACAAACATATAAAAAAAGTCGCTGGGGTGAGATTGGTTAATAGGGAGGGTGGGGCATGGGTCATGCTGTTTTTGGTCATAAACTGCTGAACACTCAGCATGGTGTGGGCAGGTGCATTGTCATGGTGGAACCAACCAGTCGCCTGTTTGCCACAACTCAGGACATTTCTTCTGCAAATTGTGATGGAACCTTCTCAAAATTTCAAAATAAAAACTTTGGTTGACCAAAGTTTGTTCCAGAGGAGCAGATTCCGAGTGTACTACAAGGGGCCCACCCTCCAAAAGACAAGTCCAGTTTTTTTGGGGGGGATCCTCCCTCTTATGAGGAAGGATTTCTGTTGCTTACTGAAGTGTGGTGGTGGTCTGGAAGGAAAGCATATGTGTGACTGTTTTAGATGAGAATTAAACTATCTGCTTTTTTTTTTAGATGAGAATTAAACTATCGGTTTTTTTTTTTGTTTTGTTTTTTTTTTTTTTGAGTTGGAGTCTCACTCTGTCGCCCAGACTGGAGTGCAGTGGCCGCTCCCGGCCACCGCAGCCTCGACCTGCTGGGCTCTGGCGACCCTTTGGCCTCAGCCTTCCAAGTAGCTGGAACTACAGGCGCGAGCTACCACGCCCGGCTGATTTTTTGATTTATTGTAGAGATGAGGTCTCGCTTGCCCAGGCGGGTCTCGAACCCACGGGCTCAGGCAATCCACTCACCTCAGCCTCCCAAAGGCGCGGGATTACAGGCTGAGCCACCGAGCC
>CAUYQG010239384.1:0-10754 GCA_963574415.1 Tarsius wallacei | reverse complement strand
CAAGACGCTCCCATCTGTACAAGGTCTGGTCCAGGAAGCCAATGACCTCGTGGGTCATCTCAGCAGTGCGGGCCACCTGCAGTGAGGACGGTAGAGGAGGCAGGTGACACTCTCCAGGCAGACCCACCCTCGTCCGGAGGACCAGCTGTACCCACCCACCCAAGAGCCCGAGCAGCAGGAGAGCCGGGGTGACGGGCAGGGCTGCCGAGGACTGAGCTCCACGGCAGCAGAGGGCCAAGGCCAGCAGGCACGAGCCCCAGGAAAGCCAGGGACTGGCCGCTGGTGCCCAGAGAAGGGTACCCGCTGTGGAAGAGCTCAAGGGAGAGGCCGCCCCCGAGGAGGCTGTGGGCAGGCCAGGCTGGAGGCCCGGCATGTGCTGAGGTCAGACAGAGCCACTTGCTGAGGCGGGCAGAGGCCGCAAGGGGTCGGCTCGGGGGGCACGAGGGCTCTGAAGCAACGGCGGCTTCTGCCTCTGCATGCCCTGTTGTCCTGCCTCTGCTGGCACTGCCCCACAGTTGGATCTGAGGCAGAGGGCAGAGCCGGGGCGGCCGGGAGGTGGCTGTGCCAGCTCTGGGCCAGGAGGGTGGTGAAGCCCAAGTTGCTGGAGGGAAGGCTGTCCCCACCCCGGCCACCACCGGCTCACAGGCTAAGCAGCCCCAGCCCAGGGTTCACTTCCAGGTGCGTGCAGAGAGGAACTGGGGGAGGGGGGCAAGGAGAAGCCGCGTGAGGCCGGGGCCGGGGCTGGGTGGGGGGGTCGCCCACCTGTCCTGTGGGGGCGGCCTCAGCAGGCTGCCTTCTCCCACCACTGCGGCCGCTGCAGCAGAGCCTGCCTGGAAGGCTGGTGTGTCCGCAAAGACAGCCGCAAGCCGCGAAAGGACAGCACCCAGAAGGCGCTTCCACCCAACGGCCCGAGGTATCCAACGGCTGGCACCCCCCGAGGAAGCCGGTCTGAAAGCAGCACTGGCATCTGCTGCTTCCTGAGTCTGCCGGTGTTCTCCGCCGCGGAACTGACGCAGGACAACGAACAGCCAAGCACTGGGGTCTCCACATGCCCTCAGCCTCGGGTTCAGAGCAGCAGCGTCACGCGGGGCTGGGCTGCGCTGTGCGGTAGAGCGGGCTGCCCGGCTCAGGACGCAGACTTGGACTTGGCACACATCCAGCCCTCACGCACAGGGCTGCTCTGTGGCCGGCCCGTTCTGAAGAGGGCCCGCTTCTCCTTCACAGGGACAAAGTGCTGGAGGAGCTGAAGCAGAGCCCTGGGGTCTGAGGCGCCTTCTCTGGGTCCCTTCCTCTGACTGTGGGCAGGGCAGGGCCACCAACACGCCCGTGCTGACCCCGGCTGTGAGCAGGCCTCGAGGCCGTGGCAGCTTCTCCGGGGGTGGGGGGGCAGGACAGGGGCAGTGGTCGCGGGGCAGAGAGCCAGTGCCCGAGTCGGAACTGTCCTTGCCCGGCGGCAGGCTGAGGCTCCGCCCACAGATGCTGTGGCCGTGCGCAGGTCGGAGGTCAGGCGACAGAAGCGCAGCCAGCACTTTCCGGCCTCAAAAGTGCCTGCTGTTGACGCTGTAAGATGACTGTTAATTGTAGAACTGCTTTCAATTGCAGAGTACTGCAAAGATAGCGCAGAGGTTCCCTTCTACCCACAGCAAGCTCTCCCTGTTACCAACATCCCACATCAGTGCGGTCCATTTGGCTCGGGTCATGAACCAACGTCCATCCATTATTAATAACTGAAGTCCGGGCATTGCTCTGATTTCCCCCGTTATTTTCCTCTGTTGTCTTTCTTCTAGGATCCCAGCCAGAACACCGCACTGCATTCAGCTGTCCTGTCTCCTTAGGCTGCTCTTGGCTGGGCAGTTTCTTAGACTTTCCTTGTTTTGATGACCTTGATTGTTTTGCGGAGGACTGCTCAGGCATTCTGTTGAATGTCCCTCCGCCGGGGTCTCATGATTAGACCTGGCTACAGGTTTGGGAGAGGACAGCCACAAAGATGAACTGCCCTTTTCATCCCAATAATATCAAGGGTCCACACTGTCAGGATTTGTCCCTGTGGATGCTGACCTGGCCACCCGGCTGAGGCAGGGGTTGAGAAGCAACTGTTAGACCCTGCACCCAGGCAGAGATCCAGGTGGTTGGTACCAAGATCTGTGGGCATATTTCAGCTCCCCCTGTAGGGCTCTCCCACCTAAGTGGACTTGGAAGTGAGGAGGACATTTTTAAAAAATTACAGGTGTTTATTTTCATAGGTGTAGTTTGCTTTCTCCCCAATGTGATGTTTTGAGACACACTGAGATGATGACCTCATCAAGCGAACCGCACACCATCCCTTCCTTCGCTGCATGTGTGTGTATGTGTGTGCATAGCGGAGAACACTTAGGACCTACTCCTGCTGCAGTTTCTGGTGCACGTTGTTTCCCGCAGCCAGTGTGCTGCCCGTGAGGTCTCCAGCACCTGTCCATCTTAGAGCCACAAGGCTGTATCCCGTGATCAACCTTTCCCATTGCTCCTCGGTCCCTGGCAGTCACCCTTCTCCCAGGCTTCTATGAGTTTGGCTTTTTCAGATTCCACATCTAAGTGAGACCCTGCACAGTCTGTTTTTCGTGTCTGGCTGACTTCACTCTGCATCAGGCCCTCCAGATCCACCCGCGGTGTCACAGCATGCATTTTATAGAAGTACACAGTAAATTCGGAAAGTGTTCTCGCTGTGCAGGGTGGGTCCCAAGGAGATGGTGCCTAGCGCATGGCAGTCGCGTCGTCTTCTGCTGTTGGCCGCCCCGCAGGCTTCCCAGGATGTCTCTGCTAAAGACGGAAGCATGTCCCGCCAGGACTGAGACTACCTCCTGGCCAGCCCTGGTCTCCCAGGGTTTGTGGCAGGTTAGGTCACTGGTCACTGGGACTGTCCACACACTAGCGTTTACATTCAAACAAAGCCCACCCTGGAAGGAGCCAGAGGGGCTCTGTGTGCTGGGACTATTCCTTTCTTGATTTGGTTGATGGCTGCATGGGTAGTTTCGGTTTGTGAAGATTCATCAAGTTGTACATTTTATGAATACATATTTATGAATACATTTATGAAGTAAAAAAACCAAAAAAAACAAAGCTCTCAGAGCCAGGATGTTGGTCCTCGCTTTTTTTTTTAGATGAGCACTTTAAAAAATTATGGTAATATAGACATACGTAACATTTGTTATTCTGCCCATTTTTGTACGCTCACAGTGTTGTACAGCCATCACCAAGACCCACCTCCTGTACCTTTCATCATCCCAGGCACTAATGCCCTATCCCTCCTCCTCAGCCCCTGGTAAAATCTACTTGGCCTTCTTTCTCCGTGAATTTGGCTATTCTGGCTACCTCATGTAAGTGGAATGCAGTATTTGCCCTTGTGTCCGGCTTATTTCACCTAGCATAATGTCTTCAAGGTTCAGCCATGTAACGGCATATACCAGAACTTACTTCCACTTTCAGGCTGAAAACTATTCCCTTGTATGGACAGACCACGTTTTCCACGAACTTGGGGTTATTCCCACCTTTGGCTATTGTGAACGGCCCAACAGCAAACACGGGGGTACAAGTATCTGTTCCAGTCCTTGTGATCCATTCTCTCGAGTATATACCCAGGAGTGAAATTGTCACGTGGCAATTCTCTGCTGAACTGTTTGAGGAACCACTGCATTCTCGTCCAGAGAGGCTGCGTGACTTTTCCGTCCCAGCTGGAAATGGAGGAGTGTTCCGGACTCTCTCCATCCTCAGCAGCACTTATTCCCCACCCCCCTCCCTTTTCAGATAAGTCAGCCTAATGGGTGTGCAGTGAATCTCACTGTGGCCTGATTGTACTTCCTTCATGGCTAGTGATGTTGAGAATTTTCTCGTGTGTAGTGACTGTTTGTGCATCTTCTTTGAAGAAATGTCTATACAAGTGCTTTGCCCATTTTTGAATTGTGCTGTCTTTTTATTGCTGAGTTATAAGAAGTCTTTATACACCCCAAATACTAAGTCCTTATTAGATGCACCATTTCCAAATAGTTTCTTCCATTCTGTGAATTGTCTTTTCACTTTCTTGATAGTAATTCTTTGATGAACAAGTTTTTAATTTTCATCAAGTCCAATTTATCTGTTTTTTCTTTCATTGCTGTGTCTTTGGTGTCACATCCAAGAAATCATTGCCATCACTAATAGCACCCACTTTTGGGCCCTGAGGAGATGGCACCTAGTGCCATCTGTCATGAACTGTTGCATGTGTGTCCTGACTCTTCTCACTCGGGCCATTCTTTACCCCTATGTCAGCTGGGCTTCAGGAAGGCTTTCTTTGTAATTAACCAGTTGAAAAAAAATTAACACACAAAAATTCTTGGCACGGATGCAGTGAGCAGCTCTGTGGCTGCTTTGTGAGCATTTTGTTCTCATGAAGTCCAACTTCTTCCCACGGGGAGACGGAGAGCAGGAAGCCGTAGCTGGAAGAACCGTACGTGAGAGACAGGAGGGCAGCTTCTACTAGGGGCCCTGGCAGCACCTGTGACCCAGGTGGCGGCACCTCCTTCCCCGACATGGAAGACGCAGTGTCTTCTACGACATAAAGGTGCTGCAGCGGCGGGCTCTGGGGTCTGTCCCAGCTGTCAACGTCCCTGACCCTCCACCCATGTTGAGCGCCACCCTGGTACACACATTGTCCAGAGACTGGGACCCTTGGCAGATCACCCACCTGTCACCTGGAGTACAGACGCGCCTTGGATGCTGGAAAAGAGGGAGACTTACCAGGGCGATGGTGTCCCGGGCGGCCGTGCGGCCTCTGGGATCCCAGAGCAGAAAGTTGAGGAGGAGACGCCTGGCCAGCTGCCGTGCAGGGGGTGTGGGGTCTACGTCCCCAACCTCTCCTGTTGCTGCCTGCAGGTCCTGGGCAGAGATGGTGGTGCTTCCAGACAGCGTCAGCAGGTGGCCCAGCACCGCCCTTACCTCCACCTGGGCAGTGAGGAAGGATGAAAAAAGAGTCAGGACACACGTGCTTCTAGGACTTATTCGCTTGCCTTGAAGCGACCCCAGAGAGGCCTGCCCCCAAGAGAGACAGGGCAGCCGGCTGGGTGTACATCCCGCCCACACAGATCCAAACGGGTGGAATGGAAACCTCTTGACTGACTTTCATCCTGCTCACCAAGCAGCCAGGGCCCCATACCAGGAATCGACCTTTTTTTATATGAAGAGAAATGGAGAAAAGTCCGCAACAGAATGTAATCAGATTTTCATATTGTGGGAAAAAGAACAAAAGGCTCCTTGAAGACTTGCCTCACTATCACAGCCACAAATCAATTAAAGCCCATGCACTTGCCTTCTGCTGCACCAGAGTGCTGATAAGAATGCAGGCTTGCTTTCGCCTTGTGCTAATTTTGGGGGGTGAAACACACACACACACACACACACATACACACACACACACACACACACACACGTTTTGTTTTAGATGCTGGAACAGTCTGTGGAATCCACATTCACATAATAATGGTAATTGTTATAAGTCTGTGGGTTGTTTTTGCATAAAAAACATTTATTTCATGCTGAGACTTTTCTGCTTGCTACAAGAAGGGTATATAAAGTTGTGACTTGGGAAACAAAGCAAGAACTGAAAGCCATAGATCCCAAATGCCACATGGAAGTCATGAACAGCTACGTCCCATCATCTCTGAAAGAATACTTTGGCCTGTTCTAAGAATTCCCATGACCGATTTTATGGACTTCGTGTGGGTGCTTTTTTCCCCTGGATGTTAAGGCCGCGTTCAATGAAGCCTGTCATAAACGCTAGTACACTAGGCGTGTTGTGTGAGTGCTTCTGACCACAATCCAAGACCGTGAGAAACTGCACCATGGGGCTCGTCCACAGGGAGTGGACAAGTTCCAACAGGACAGGCCATGTCTCACGCCTCAGCCTTGGCTGGGCCCAGCCTACCCTGGCCGGATGGCATCTACAGGAGCCCAAGACCGTGCTGCTGCCATCTGAACGGGTCTGCAGAAAGGCCAGGGCTTATGAGGCGATGCCTTTATGTCCATTTTCTTCTTGGCTGGTGTTTGATTTTCTGCCCTTGTCCAATATTCCCTAAGACAGATCTCCTTCCTTTCTATTATGTCCCGCCTGGGTCTGTTTTGTCTTTCCCCTCAAATGCCTTCTATGTCCTACCACGTCCTTGAATGCCAGTAACCTTAAATACTCTCCAAGTCTTTCAGGAAAAATATATAAGCTTTATTTTCTTTAAAAAAAAAACAAACAGTTTTTGTTTGCTTAGAGATGAGGTCTTGCTCTGTCACCCAGGCTGGAGGGCAGTGGTGCAATCATATCTCACTGCAGCCCCAAACTCCTGAGTAGCTGGAACTACAGGCGCACATCACTATGCCCAGCTAATTAACTTTTTTTTTTTTTTTTTTTGCAGAGAGAGGACTCAAGATTTGTTGCCCAGGCTGGTCTCAAACTCCTGGCCTCAAGCAATTCTCTCACCTCAGCCTCCCGACTTTTTTTTTTAATCCTGCATTATAAAAGTTTATGTATGTATACCAGGGAAAATTGGAAAGGAGATGAAAAAAATTAAAATGATTTATAACTCCACCATCCAAAGAGACTCTTTTTTTTTCCCTGGGTAATTCCAGCTACGTGGAAGGATGAGGCGGAAGGAGAGACTCATTTGTAATAGCTAAGTTTATATCCTTCTTGTCTTGTTTCTATGCATTGAGAACACACTACTTACCACACAAAATGCTTTGTCTCTTATGCTTTTCTCTCCATAAGGTCTACAAGCAAGCAACCATGTTTGTAGAACATGTTCTTCAAGAACGTGATTTTTCATCGTAGAGTGCTAGTCCATGGTCAGGATCTGCCACCATTTATTTAGTCAATAGTCTTAATATTGAAAGTCTAGGCCATTTCCGATTTTTGCAATTATAAACCATGCTGTGATGAATATTCTTGCACATAAGTCTTGGTATAGATCTCTAGCTATTTCCCAAATATAACTCCTAGAAGTGGAATGTCAGGTTTAAAGGGTATGAACATTTGCTTGATTCTTGGGGTATATAAGCCTAGATTTTGGGGGGATTTTTCATTGTGATTTGGTTCAGTGAGCAAAAGGAGCGGAACATTGGCTGGCAGAGAGTGTGGTTGCTACGCAGAGGGCAAGCCTGTGCACGGGCAGGACACATTCCAGGCAAGGACAGGCTTGCTCTCCGTGACCACGTTCTTGCACCTCAAGGGCAGCCAACTGTTCTAGCCCCAGCACACAATCCGGGACCGGTGATCACCTGCGATGTAAGTATTTCTTCTAAGTAAGGCAAAGGCACAGATATCATCATGCTCAACAAATCTCGCAACAATCTCGCTTCCTAACACAGTTCGTAACTTGTTTCTCAAGCCACCCATCAGACCATCAAGGGATTAAAGCTCACAAAACCCAGGAGAACAAGAGACGTGTAGTGTTCGTTGGACTAGAAACGCCCTTCCTGGGATGAGACACGGACCAATGCCTCAGGTCAGGCACCGAGGAGGAAGGCACTCTGGAATCATCGCATGAGCTCTGGGTTTCCTCACAAGGCAGATGGCTGCTTCCAACAGAACAGTGAAGAAGGAAATGGACATATGGCACTCCACGACTCTGAACAAGCTAATCCATTTTTATCCAAGAGGCCTGAGCACACCCTAAGAACTTTAAGAAAAGGCCAAGTTAGCTAGTAGAGAGATGTGCCAATGCAGAACTTTCTAGAAGTTAAGTCTTGCTGGGTAATTTGTTTCTTTATACTTCAAAGGTGAATCTCTCTGTCAGTATCCATGACTGATATGGAATTTAGCATGTATCTACCGACTTAGCTTATGTGGAATCAAACATGAAGTGCACATAAAAGGGCTTTGGAAATCCTGAGTGCTTCATACATCTTACTGTGGTTAAAAATAAGACGATGAAAAACATAAACTAGGATCTTCCTTAATTAGTTTAACGTGACATTTGAATGGGAATAAATAGAAGACTTTTTAATCAGACAGCAATCCTCAAATACATATGTGAATTATGATAATTTCTAAAAAAATGTTTTATTTTTGACCTAAAATAAATTATCACCAAATTTCAACTTTAAAATCCAAAACTTTTTATTTCCCCTGCCACGCAAGCCTTTAAGCAAATAAAATATGCAGACATCTCTCTGCTTTTTCAAACAACAGAAAATCTAAAGCAAATAGGGGCATTGTTCCATTCATAAAGAAACCTGTTCCCTTTAATTATTAAAATCAGCAAAGAGTACTGGCAGTTGAAGTTTTAAAAACTAGCAAATAAATGTTTGCAAGGGAGGTGCCAATGCCTTTAATCAGAGCACTGCTTCCTGTAATTATTATATTCCACATAAAACAACAACTGTCTTTGCCACATATAGTTACCCAGTCCTATACTTAACTGCTCTGTTATTTAGGAAATGACCAAGTCCTTTTTCAGAAGCAAAGTGGTCAATATCATGTGATTGGTAAGAGGTCTAGACAAAGCCAACAATGTGAGGACCTGTTGACTGAACCAAGAAAGCAGGAAGTCAAGGCGGAAGCCGACCAGGCCCGGCTGCTGGGGAGAGAGAAGACTCGGCTGCAGCCAGACCCTCTGTGGGACCCACTCCTTGGAGGGGCACGGCCTCTTTGCAGCTTTCCCTAAGGACGAGATCCCAGGGCAGGCATGGCAGCTAGGCAAGACCAGATCAAAGGGCCTGGAGGACGGAGGGCTAGGCCTTGTCTCCTCAGCCTTCCCGGAGAACAGGGTGATAGTGTCTTGTCCCAGCCAGCTCTGTGGAGGCAGGAGAACGTCTCTGATCACAAGCCCAGCCCTGTCCACCATCATGCAAGCAGACATCTACATGTTACCACCACATATGCCATAAGCGGGCAGAGACTGGATGCAGCGGGGAGCCCATGAAAGTCCCCCTACAGGACCTTCTCTGTGCCCCGAGGGCCTGCCCTGAAAACACACAGCAGGGCCTGCTACTACCCACCACGGTCTGTGTTCTCTGCTGTCTCCCGTCGTGCGGGCTGTAGTGGAAGGCCAAGAGCCACAGCAGGTCCTCAGGAGACTCAGCTTCGGACCTCAGCAGCTGCTCGGCTGCCATGTCGGCCCATTCTCCAAAGTGCGCAAACAGAAACCAGCTCTCGAAGGGACCTCCGGGGGACCTGGAACAAAGTCAAAACACATGGCTGCTGGCACCCTGAGCTCTTTTTCTTTGGGGTTCTTAAAGCAACTCTAATGTTTGCAAATGGCCTCAAGTGTATGTATCTACTAAAGTACACCCTGCAAGGAATACAAGTCAGGCTCAGAACATGCCTGAAGGCCACTCGGAGCCCATCACAGGACACTCAGATGACTCTGAAACTCCATGAGGTCTGAGGTCTTCGGTGTGTCGATCTTTAAGTCTAGGCACCTTAGTGAAGACTGGCATAACGAAAGGAAGATCTGGGCCCAGGACCGGCAGAACGATGCAGGATGGGACCCCGTGCTGCCCCTGCCTCCTGATAGCCTGCACGGCTGGGCAGGAGCACAAAGGCAGCTACCCAAACCAAGAATGAGGGGGCCCCCAGGGTCCAGGTGGAGACCGGAGAAGGTCAGCAGCTTCCACCCTTCATGAGGAAGCGGGGGAGACACAGGCAGAAACATGTAACATCTCCTTTTCACCATCATGTGTACATCAGCGCTGGGGAGTTCGAGCTCTTGTGAAGTTATCTTCATGCCAAACGGGCAACTGGGTGTGGTGACACTAGTTTTAGGCAGCATCTGTTGAAGGTGAGGGCCCGCTAGCTTTGTGCAGTGCCGGTCTCAGCAGTTGAGCCTCTCCCTTAGAGAAGGTGGAGCAGGAGCACCCCCGCCGCCTCCACTGTGTGTCTGTTGGATCCAACTCCAGGTTCCTCTGCCTGGCTGTGGAATTCCTGGGCTCTAAGCACTGTCCCGGCCTCCTGGCCACCGCTTTCCTCCTGTCTGAGCCCCCCCTGGAGCGAGTGTGCTGCGATGGAGTTTGCAGAACAGTGAGAGGAGGCAAGGGTGGGAGATCAGTTACACCCCTTGTCCCCAGAAAGGGTCAGGGCGGTGGGCTGGGCTAGGATGTCTCAAAGTATGGGGGGCCCAGGCAGTGCCTCTTCCCCGGGACATCCCGGGCACACACGCCAAGCAGTAGTGCTCCCATCTCTGCTCCCAATGACCTGAAGTGGGATCCAGGGTGGGCCTGGTCCCACACCCTCCGTCCCAGTAACTGAGTGTGCAAGGCAGTCTCATACGGCTGACCGAGAACATGCCTAATCTGCTCACACAGGCCTCCCTGCAAGGTCTAGGTGGAGGCAGGAGCCCCGTGGGGCTTGGGGGCTGAGTCCTGCCCTGCGACAGAGACAACCTGAAAGGGTGTGCGAGGGCTGATGGGTGCCGCAGGCTGTTACTGTGGCTAATGCTGTGACCCCCACGTGGCAGCCAGCTCTTTTCTGTCTATTCTCTGTTGGTGAGAGTCATGGTAGGCAGGGAAGAAGTGAGCACCTGGCACCCAGGCCTCCAGCTGGTGCTCACAGATACAGGAGCATCACCCAGTCTGATGGCTCAGCAGTGAGATCACATAGAACGCACAGAATTTCTTTCTTTGTTTTTGAGTTGGAGTCTTACTCCATCGCCCAGGCTCAAGTGCAGTGACACACTCACGGCCACCCCAATGTCGACTTGCTGGGTTCCCGCAATCCTTCTGCCTCAGGCTTCCAAGTAGCCGGAACTACAGGCACCCAC
>CAUYQG010239382.1:0-10659 GCA_963574415.1 Tarsius wallacei | reverse complement strand
AAGAGGAGGAAGATACATACCAAGAGTGCATGCACACTGAGGAAAAGCCATATGAGGACACAGCAAGAGGTGGGCAACGTACAAGACAAGAAAAAAGTCCTCAAGAGAAACCAAATATGCTGACATCTTGATCTTGGACTTCCAGCCTCCAGAACTGTGAGAAAACATTTCTGTTGCTTAAGCCACCCAGTCTGTGGTATTTTGTTATGGTAGCCCTAGCAGTTACAACACATTACTATTAAACATATAACAATTAAAACTCTTAAAATGCAGAATCTCTATAATCCAAGTATTTGTCAGGTTAATCTTCAATTTGTTATGCTTTTGAAGTCTTTCAAAAGCATGATATAGGAAAATTTGAGAACTTCCTGATGGGTATAGTCTGTCAATTCCCTTAAAATATTAGTATATATCCTTGGATTAAACCAGACCAGCAAAGCTGTATACCCTTCCCTGCCTCCATTCTATAAAATTGATTTTTCTAAATATAATTTAATGCCACTGACCTATATCAAGAAGTAACAAGAAGTAAAAATAGCCTTATAAAAGGGTCATCTCTTTTTGGAGGGGGAGGTCGGGGTCTCACTCAGTCACCAGACTGGAGTGCAGGGTCACAATCACAGCTCACCAAGAGTCACCATTTTTATCGTAAGAATGTTGTATATTACACTAAGTTCCCTTTCCACTTACAAACTTAATTAGCACTGCTTTGTACCGAGTTCTAAGTGCTAAGTAAAGAGTAATAAAGAGCATTGAAGGCACTAGGGTTTTTATTCTGAGGGGGAAAAAATCCATTTGAAACTTGTATACAGGGACTAACAAGATTTGATTTATATTTTAAAAGGACCATTCTAGCTGCTATGTTGAGAACAAACTGAAGCAGGATAGACTAACGACATAAAAGGCAGGAAGACCTTTTAAGATCCCACTGCCATAATTCAGTAAATAAATGATTATGTCTTGGACCAGAGCAATACCAGTAGAGATGGTGAGAGGTAGTCAGATTCTGGATGCAATGAGAAGGTAGAGCCAATAGAATAACATAAACTGGAAAGATAAATTACAGAGAAACTGAAATAAGATAGAATTGCCATTTACTGATTCATGATTCAGGGTAGGCTGGAGGAGAAGAATGTTATAAGGTTGGAAACTTTGTGATAGTTATTAGGCGTTCAAGATGATGTCATTAAAACAGCTGAATATACAAATCTAGAATCCAGTTGAGAAGGAGTACTTAAGTAATACTAGCAGAAGAAAATCAAGAGGGCTAAATGAGGAAAGGATTTCAGTAGAACTGAAAAAGTAATTGTATAGGAGAGAAAAGGGAAACTGCTTGAGCCATGCCCTGAAGTAGCAAGAGGGATGGGAACCCTAGGGTATCAATCAAGGTTTCTCACAACTTCAGTACTGTTGACACTTTGGGCTAGATAATTCTCAATTGTGAAGGGCTGTCCTGCATATTACAGAGTGTTTTATCAAAATCTCTGGCCTCTTATCATTAGATGCCATTACCATCCCCCCCCCCAAGTTACAGCACCAAAAATGTCTCCAGATATTGCCAAATATCCCCTGGGTAGCAAAATCACCCCCAGGTTGGAACAACCTGTATAAAAAATCGAAGTGATCTTTGCTGGAAACACTGGCTATTCATCCACATAAAAGGAATGATTGATGGTATCATGGGTAGGGCACATGATAATAATTTGTTTTTTAAACATAACCTCAGCCAGGCGCAGGGGCTCAAGCCTATAATCCCAGCACTTTGGGAGGCCAAGGCAAGAGGACTGCCTGAGCCCGCAGGTTCAAGACCAGCCTGGGCAACATGGTGAGACCTCATCTCTACAATAAATCAAAAAATTAGCTGGGCGTGGTAGTATGTGCCTATAGTTCTGGCTACTTGGAAGACTGAGACGAAAGGATCACCTGAGCCCAGCAGGTTGACGCTGGGGTGGCCATAAGCGTGCTACTACACTCCAGCCTGGGCAAAGGAGTGAGACTTCAGCTCAAAAAAAAAAAAAAAAAACCACATAATCTCAAGATTTTATTCTCTTCATAATTAAATAAAATATGACAGAATTGAATCACCTGGCCCTTTCTCTTCTTACCTCCTCCCAGTTCAAAATGCTTGCATCTCTTAATAACCAACATTCTCTTAGAGCTGCAGTTGGGCTCAACGCACTCAAGCCTCAGCACAATCTTCTTTGTAGTTTTGGCCTTTTTCCAGAAAATCGGCTTACCCTGCCCACCATAGCCACTTTGCTTCCAGTCATAACGCCACTTTCCCTGGGCATACAGAGAATCCTTGCCCTTCATGAACTATGTCACTTTATGAGGTTGGTGCTTGACATACTTCTTTTTTATTTTTATTTTTATTTTTTTTTGAGTTGGAGCCTCACTCCATCGCCCAGACTGGAGTGCAGTGGCCGCTCCCGGCCACCACAGCCTCGACCTGCTGGGCTCTGGCGATCCTTCCACCTCAGCCTTCCGAGTAGCTGGAATTACAGGCACCCCCTACCATGCCCGGCTGATTTTTTGATTTATTGTAGAGATGAGGTCTCGCCAAGTTGCCCAGGCGGGTCTCGAACCCGTGGGCTCAGACAATCCACTCACCTCAGCCTCCCAAAGCGCGGGATTACAGGCTGAGCCACCGAGCCCGGCTGACACACTTCTTACAGAAAAGTCCGGCAGGGTCTAGGAACGTTCACCATGTTTGTGAGAGCGCCATCAGCATGGAAAGCCACATGATAATAATTTCATTAACCCTCTGCTGATTAGATCCTCTCAAACGTAGATACAGTAAAGGCCAGGGATGATGTGAAGAAGTTGCTACACAAAACCAAAGTCATTACTCCTAAGAAAATGTCATTTTATTCTTAAACTACAGCTATCATATGAGCTACATGTATCTGTGAACAAAGTCTAAGCCAAAATTTTTATCAGTTTTTGCATTTATCTACCCATCTGCAAAATGCACTATGGTGTATCAGTTTCCTGGGTTTCTCCTAAAATCACGGGATGAAAACAACAATTATTTAGCATGAATTAAATTAAATTTTACTACTCTTGAAAGGGCTCAATTTTTAGAAGTGAAGAAAATGCACCTAAAGGGACATATCTCAAATGATAACCCATCTAAGAGGGTATTATTTATGCACTTAAAAATCACCTCACCAAATTACCACTTGAAATGCTTAGAGAAATCTGACTCTTCAGCCAACCCCTTTACACCTACTGACTTCTCTGAGAGACATAAAGTCTCTATCGTATTATTTTAGGTGTCTAAGATTGAGGGTAGGGAGCATTAAAAAAACCCCTCAGTAATCATGAAATGAGAGGGCTTGATAATAAAAAGTGCAGGCAACTGGATGCACATAACTACATCTAGTCCCAGGGTTACATGAGCTATCTCTAAGTAATAGAAAATATAGTCATACCACCTGTGTAAGTTGTACCTGCTCCCTAATAATGGATCCTATTTTGTTACATCATATATCATGGTTCCAGAGCACTAATATAGTACAAAAAGATTATACAAACTCAGAAAGATTGAAAACCCTAAAATTTCTACTAAAATATATGGCTTCCAGCCAGGCACGCTGGCTCAAGCCTATAATCCCAGCACTTTGGGAAGCCAAGGTGAGAGGATTGCCTGAGCCCAGGAGTTCAAGACCAGCCTGGGCAACTTGGTGAAACCTCGTCTCTACAACATATCAAAAAATTAGCCAGCCGTCATAGTGCGTGCCTATAGTTCTGGCTACTTGGAAGGCTGAAGCGAAGGATCGCTCGACGCTGGGGTAGCCTTGAGCATGCCACTGCACTCCACGGCAGGTGACAGTGAGAGACTGACTCAAAAAAAAAAATTGGCTTCCAAACTTGTTCCAATAAATAATTGACAAGTTAGAAAAACCTTACTAAATCTGAACTGCAGATATTCTCTATCATTATCACCTCTTAAACATTGCTTTGTTTTCTATTTCTATCATGCAGAGAAATTAAATTGGTCAGGCATGACTTCTTTTTCCACTATGCCATTGCCACTGTGATTGTTACCCAAAATCCTGTGCTCTTTTTGATGATTAAATACTGAGACTCTGATTTGTTCCAAAAATATCCCAAGATCCAAGTTAAGATAATCTGATTATAATTTCTAAAGTAATCTTTTAAATACTCCAAATCCTTAGAAAGCAAAAGAGTAAAGATATTGGGGGTGCTGCCTAAGGAGAGCCTGAACACCATCATGTTGGCCCATCTCTCACCCCATACTGTACTATGACAGTCCCAGGCAACTATTCTGAGGACACGATCAGAAATAAGAGCCTCCTCCCCTGCTGTGAACCCAATGAAGACTCACTCCTAGACCCACTACTTCATAAATGCCTATTTACTGAGCCAGAAAAGTTAGACTCCCTGATTATGAAATCTGATCAAAAGTCTTGTAAATACAAGTGAAAGGGCAATAAACAAAAAGACTCTAGATCTATAACTTCAATGCAATTCAGATGTCAGAATGGAATAACTTTATGTTTCTGGTCCATTTTCTCTTTTGGTCACTGGGAATCTCTAGAGAAATCTATATAATTTTCATTCAGGGTCTAATACTTAAAAGGTATCTTTCAGAACTTCATTTTACAAATGAAAACCTAAAAATGTTTAAGTGATATAGTCAATATCATACGAGCAGTTGGTGTCTAGCTTCCCATTTGGGGGGAAGCATTATTCAGAACCCTACCAGAGTCTCTGGGTAGTTACTAGAAGTCTTCTCACCACAACCAGGAAGGCTAATTAATAATCCA
Organism: Tarsius wallacei; assembly: GCA_963574415.1. NCBI lineage: Eukaryota > Metazoa > Chordata > Mammalia > Primates > Tarsiidae > Tarsius > Tarsius wallacei. The sequence continues at coordinate 5,866 of CAUYQG010239382.1, read as the reverse complement.
CATAGAGATATAAGAACATATATCACCTCATATTCACCTGTAGGCTGACAACACTAAGTGCAAGCCTATAAACTTTGAAATACATCAATTTAGATAAACTAGAAGCTATATTCCAAGATAAATGGAAAACAAGCCCACTCTAAATTCCTGACTTCTGTCTTTCCCCTTAACTCTCAGCACAGGTTGTCAACAGGTATATGAGCTGTTATACACATATGAATAACCAGTCAGTACAGAAGAATTTTCCTGTCCAACTCCCTGATTCCCCTGGCCAAAAGTGCTCTGTTATTCCACCTGAATTACCACAAGAATGTAAGTGCCTAGTAATACCACGCAGCAGACCTGCTATGGTTAGGTACATGTCTTACTCTTCTATTAAACTGCCAGGTTCCTACACTTCTTCAATAAACTCTCTGAAATCAGGACTATGTCTTTTAGGGTTTTTTTAATCCCCACAAGGCCTAGCACATCTATATGTTCAACAATATTTGCTAAATGTACTAATAGGATGATCATTTCCAAAGTTTAGTGTTGTCATAATTCTAGGACCAAAATGTTACACTATAGTTTAAACATACCTAAATGCCAGAAAGGAGGTCATATAACATTATCTTCTAATTTTTAAATGAATGGTTTTTTCATTCATTACAAACTTTCTGGTGGTACTTTAATAAAAACAAAATCTACTGTCATACTGGGGATTTAAAAAACAACAACAATAAAAATGAAAAAAAAAAAGTCAGAATACCAAAAATGTTTTTTTAAAAAGCTATAGGCAATGTTTACAAATTATATTTCTCAACATTCTAAGGGTGTTTGCTATTTAATGAAGAAGTCTTGTGGTTTAAAAAAAAAAACTTCTGCCAGGCATGGTGGCTCACACCTATAATTCCAGCACTTTGGGAGGCAAAGGAAGGAGGATTGCTTGAGCCCAGGAATTTAAGAGCAGCCTGGACAACATAACAAGACCCTGTCTTAAGATAAATAACTTTTGTGAAGAGAATAGTCATTCAATAATGTATCCTTTGTATTACACCATTCCATGGCTTCTGTTGCTGTCTTTCCAAATGTTAATTCTACATGAAACCTTTCCTTATATTCCTAACTACTCATGATCTCTTCAATTTGCCTTATAATCACATACATCATTTTAATCACTGCCAGTATACTGTAAATTCTGTAAGAGTGGAAATGACTTACTAATTTTTATAAACTTTGATCAATGTGTTGAATTCAGATGTCAGAATGGAATAACATCAACTGCCCCATACATCTGAAAACATAGTCTGTACCCCTTAAGAACAAATGATGAAAAATTTTAATGAACTATCATCATGTACCATCATTACTTTAATTTTTTTTTTTTTTAGTTAGGGTTTCACTCTGTAGCCCAGGCTGGAGTACAGTGGCTCATGGGCACCGCAGCCTCAACCTGCTGGGCTCAGGCGATCCTTCCGCCTCAGTCTTCCAAGTACCAGGAACTATAGGCACACACTACCACACCTGGCTAATTTTTTGATTTATTGTAGAGATGAGGTCTCACCAAGTTGTCCAGGCTGGTCTCGAACTCCTGGGCTCAGGCAATCCTCTCACCTTTGCCTCTCAAAGTGCTGTGATTATAGGCTTGAGTCACCGTGCCTGGCTTAATATTTTAATATTTACAGAAAAGTTTTTAAAAAGCTAAGCACTATCTTTCAGGAAAGCAATTACATAAATAATGATAACTTTACAATATCTGTTGCATTAAGCCTCAAAACATTCATTTATCTGAAGGGTAGTTAGAAATGTCTTAGCCGGGCTCGGTGACTCAGGCTGTAATCCCACGCTTTGGGAGGCTGAGGTGAGTGGATTGCCTGAGTCCATGGGTTTGAGACCCGCCTGGGCAACTTGGGGAGACCTCATCTCTACAATAAATAAATAAAAAATCAGCCGGGCGTGGTAGCGCGTGCCTGTAATTCCAGCTACTCGGAAGGCTGAGGTGGAAGGATCGCCAGAGCCCAGCAGGTCGAGGCTGCAGTGGCCGGGAGCGGCCACTACACTCCAGTCTGGGCGACAAAGTGAGACTCCAACTCAAAAAAAAAAAAAAAAAAAAGAAATGTCTAAAAGGCAAAATAAAGTATAATAAGGCTCATACATGATAGAAGATCATTTCCTTGGGCTACCAAGGATCTAACTTTTTGCATGCTAACATTATTTCCAAAATGCATATCTTACATACATTGAAAAGAAAAAAATGACCAAAAGGTGATGTTTTAAAATGTGATACAATTATATTTATAAAATTCCAATTGAATATTTAAAACACAGCTGTTAACCACAAAAACTATCACAGCTTACATATTACCACTAAAACTACAGACACCAACTGAGTTTGTCCACTACAAACTGCACAGTCATGTCAATACAGAACAAATTGAAACACAGTGACATCATCACAGCCTAGCCAATCACACCACCCACCAAGCCCAGCGAAATATATAACACACCGTTTTTCAATTCTCACAATGTCATAATCTCAAAATCCTTTAGAACAATTCCATTCTTCAAAATGAATCAGTTTATAGATCCTGAAATAAATTATCTATGCTGTTTGGAAAAGGTTCTCAGACTGTCATGATACACACCATCAGCTAAGAGCCACTGGCTAGCAGGACAGCTTCCACACCAACTATGTCTTCCACTCCCCACCTCCCCTACACACACCCCCTCTTCAGAACAAGCACTCTGAGAAGGAAACATAGTACTGAGAAAAGCCCACCAGAGGAGAAGTCACAAGACATTCATTGTAGTCCTGACTGGGCCTCTTTTTAGTCATCTGACCCAAAAGCTTGTTCATCTGATTGCTCTAAAGTCAAAGTGGCATGTTCTATGAAGAGAAGCTTCACTTTTTATTTTATTTTTACTATACAAATACAGGCATTCAGGTATTTGTTGATTCTAGAGAGCTTGAAAACAGCTTGTTCTCTCTCTTTTTTTCCTAGAGCCCAAAAGGTCATTTTCTAGTTCAAGGCAAATTTATAACTGGATGAGTGCACTCAAAACTAAGGTATTAAAATAAGATGGTGTGCAAAATGAGTTTGTATTTGCATTTGCCAAAAGATCAAAATAACAATGAAGTATCACAGGCAGGCATCCTAAACCATATAAAGTTTTGAGCCAAATTTAGGAAAAGCAGACTCATTGCAACATAAAAATGTAGGCTAGAGTAAGAAGATCAGTATGTAACAGAGAGGCCAAGGTGAGGAGTACCTATAACCAAATACAAAGTCAAAGACAGCAGACTACTTGAAAAGTTTACATTTCCTAACATAGCTATTAGGAACAACTACATATTCTTAAGCCAAAAGTGGTTTGGTAAAATGGCTCTTGAAGAAAATTATCCTAACAGTTGTGTGGAGGATGAACTAAAGCAATCAGAGATGAGTGTCATGAAATCCAGTTTGGAAGCTTTTATATTAAGTAATACAAATAAGATTCTAAAATAAGGTGGTGACTAAAGACATAAAAAGAGGTAAATCTGATAGACACCAGAAAGTCAGCTAGACTTGGTGACAGGTTGAATTAGGGAGGTGGAAAAAATTTGGAAGATGGACTCTAAGCTACTGGTCACGGGTGGCCTACAGCATAATCACACCTGCACAGCACCAACAGTCCTTATACTGGCTTTCCCAAACCGTACCCGAACCTGTTTAGCTCTATACATCAGCCCAGCAGTGAGACAACACTTCACTTTAGATGGAAGCAGTAAACTACCTCCACCATTATTGTGGGAAAACACTCCATAGCCAAAGGTTCCAGATTCATTTTTTGATGGAGAAAGCCTGCTCATCTAACCCTGGGGAACTTCCTCCCTGTCTAAACAACTGGGGAACAGGGAAATTTCTTATTTGTATCCTTCAAAGATTCTCCACACATTTCAAGTCCAAGTTCAATTCTATATGGATTTTTAAGTCACATGTACACAAAACACAGGTGACACCATTGATAGTGATAGGTGTAACAATATAAGTCAGGCAGATCCTATTTTTAAAGGGTTCATCCTAAATTAGAGCAAAGCCAAGTAGATTATATTTAAAAATTTAAATGGACAAAAAGCAATCTTGTGGTGCTTTCATGTCTCACAAAACATTAAAAAATAGATACATTGTGTTCCAGGATGCACTGCTACATAATGATTCTGCAGTTTTGCTGAAGCTTTTTTATTTTCTGCAGTTTTAAAACATGATGTCGGAAAGCAGATGTCAGATCAAAGTGTTCCCCCTTGTCCAAAAAGCATACCATTACACTATTTCCAATTTTATCAAGCAGAATAGTTATCAATAACAAAATGTATTTAAGAGAGATCTGGTTGCCTACATTTCCTCCTAAGGGCCCATGTATAAATTTCATTTTTTAAATAAGGACTCATGTCAACCTATGCGCATCTATCCACGAGTAAAAGAAGCTTTAGGGGCTCGGTCTGAACATTTCAGTCTCAAAAAGGACTGATGAGTCCAATATCCTTGAAAAACACGACTATTTCATGCAGACTTTAAAGAGGTTCAAAAAGGTTATGTCTACATACACTTTTCTCGCACAAACAAGAAAAGCACGGTCATAAAATGTTCACATTGCCGTAGTTAAAAACAACAAACAAACAAACAAAAGCCAGCCTACCTTATAAACAGATTAAAATATTACCTAGGAGGGTTACCAAACTGCGACCTACTGATAAATGAGACGGCGCTCCAGGCCACTGTCACAATAACTCTTCCATTCTGAATCTTTCGGGCAAAGGATGAATTTTTCTATTTTCTTGTTGGAATTAAGGTCCTGCATATCCGGAGATACACGGGGTCAGGTTTAACGCCAGAGGATCCAGGAGCTCCTCGCTGCCCGAGCACAACGGGCAGGGGAAGCCAAGGCGCAGCATCGCCTCCACGCTCGGAGACCAAGCCGAGAGCAGGTGCTGAACGGACGCTCTGGGGTTTCAGCGGCTGCAACCACCTTCGTTCACCGCAGACCCAAGGGCCGCCCTAGAGGAACCTTGCAGTCCAGAGCCCCGAACCCGTGGACTGAGGGTGGAGAGTGCGGTGGATTCCTAAACCTTACCCCTAACGGGTAATTTCCTACACCAGCCGCAGGACGCGCAGTCCCCCGGACCCCAGGGGAAGCCACCCAAGGCTGCAAGGGACCGCGCGGGTGGGGCCCACCAACATCTCACAGCCTCCTGGGGAGGCGTGGGCCCCAGACCGGGGGTCCCTGCTCCCGCATCCGAACCCCGCTCTCTCCCCCTCGGACTCCCGGCGCCGCTCACCGTGAAGGGGACATCCCCGACGCTGCCCACGGAGTAGCAGTTGTCTCCAGGGTTGACAGCCCCGGTGAGGACCTGATGCAGATGCATCTCCGGAGCCCGGGCTGGACGGAGGAATGCGCGAGAGGGGCGACGAGCCCCGCGCCGGCCGTCCTCCGGCCGCGAGAGCCGCTTCCCCCGCCGCCTCCCTCGGGCGCCCGCCCGGAGGCGGCTTAACGCCCGGCTCCCCTCTCGCCCTCCCCCCGCCGCGTCCCGGCCATGGGAGCTCCTCGACCGCCGCCGCCGCCGCCCGGATCGTCGCTCGGCTGCGGAAATGCCCGGATGCTCCCACCGCCTGCTGCACCGGCGCACAAGTGCGGGAGGAGGGCAAGGGTGCGTGTGAGGCGGGGGAGGGCGGCCGGGGGAGCGCGCGAGCCGGGCGCGTGCTGGAAGGGACGCTCCGCCCGCGGGAGGAGGGCGGCGCGCGCGCCCACGGCTGAGAGCGACGGCAGAGCGAGAGGGTGAAGCCCGGCCCCCCCGCGGCTGAACTCCCCGCTCAGTCTTTCTCCCCCCCCCCCCCCCCCCGCCCCCCCC
>CAUYQG010239374.1:0-11775 GCA_963574415.1 Tarsius wallacei | reverse complement strand
TCAAAAAAAATTAGTCGGACGTGGTAGCGCGCGCCTGTAATTCCGGCTACTCGGAAGGCTGAGGCGGAAGGATCGTCGGAGACCAGCAGGTCGAGGCTGCGGTGGACGGGAGCGGCCACTGCACTCCAGTCTGGGCGATGGTGTGATACTCCAACTAAAAAAAAAAAAAAAAAAAAGAATACAGAGCTGATACTTCTGTATAAAAATCTGATAAGTTTTCAGCATGGTGTACTTAATGTCCAATTGTACAGGTCTAGCTTAGGAACCAGTTGTTTCTGGGGAAGGTCATTTAGGGCATTATTTTAATTGCCCTGATTATATATTCCTCCCATTTCCTTTAATGAATTGGAGATGCTTCCCATGATATGGCTTTTGAAGAGATACCTAATGGATTGATGAGGGTTTCAGACTTTATGTGGCTCTTTTTTCATGGAAGTTTCTGAGCAGGATCTCTTGATTTCATAATCAAATGTAAAATAAATAAACGTGAAACTACTGCTTAGAACTTCTTTCTCCTCCTTTGATTTTTTTTTTTTTTTTTTGGGAGCCAATATAAACTCCATATGTGGAGCGAGATACATTACTTAGAACACATTACAATGAGATTTGATCTCAAAAAAGATTAAATAGACTCTAAAATACTTGCGTTTTCACAATTATTTTATTATATTTAAAATTATTTTTTCTTCATTAGTTAAATTAAAAAGTTAATTTAAAAAATATTTTATGGGAATAAAAAGCCTATTAGCATAATATTCTATACAGAATTCAAAACACCAATCTTCTCGTATATTCCAAAGAAACTGAATGTTGAAGTAGATATGTGGACTCTCATGGCAGAAACTGCAGGCTTTGGATAAGGAAAGAATTGTTGAATTTTTCTGGTAGTTCAAATGAGGCTAACTCCTTATCAGAATTTTTTCACTGTCAGGCAAAAACTAACCTTACATAGAGTGTTATTTTACCACAGACCAGTGCCCAGAACTGGTAGCAGTCACACATGGGTGGTTTGGAGAGCCCCCCAGTGTTTCATCCGCTGGTACCTGGCTGCTTACTATGAAAGAGCCTTTATGACAAATACAGGTAGATTGTTTTGGCAGTTTTGACTGCAGTGGTGGTTCTGAGCCTCTGTGGCTGGGCTCTGTGCTCTAACCTGGCTTGGCCACTCTCGTCACCACTGTCCTCAGCACCCAGCACAGCACCTGGCACAGGAATGTCAGGAACATACACAGCTCGTCTCCTGGATTAGAGCAATCTAGGGTTTCCTTCCGCTACAATATCCTGCTAACTTAACTAAAAGTCAGCAATATCAGCATAAATATTTTGCCTTCATCCATTTATTAAAGGATACCTATTAAATAAAGCCAGGAATATTTTTATTTCTGGATTTATGTGCCTAAAGATGAATAGTAACTTTACCTTAGGATAAATGCAAACCCCCAAAGATTGCATCATTAAAGGGTTTCCGAATAGAGAGCTTTTGGGGGAAGATGTCAGTGTTCTTACAGCCTTGTTTTCCATCGCAGACATGGGATCCAGGACCTCAGCCATATTCTTCGATACGGGACTTGCCAATCTGCTGTGCACATGTACTACTTGCTCACAGCAAACTGTTGGTTTAGGTGTTAATGGAGAGCATTGAGAAGCTGACCTCAAAGGAGCCTCAGGACAGAGGTCACGATCGTCACAGCTGCAATTTAGGGTGGCAGTGACATCCAGAGGACATCTAGATGGGAACCTGAGAAATGGCCATTTTGGCCAGTGGGTCAGAGGACAGAACCTGGCCGACTAACTCTGGTCTCTGAGTTCTGAAGGAAAACAAAAGTAGGAATCTGAAAGTGACAGTTTTTTGTTTTTTGAGACAGGGTCTTGCTCTGTTGCCCAGGCTGGAGTACAGTGGTGTCAATCATAGCTCACTGCAACCTTGAACTCCTGGGCTCAAGCCATCTTCCCGTCTCAACTTCCTGAGTAGCTTGGACTACAGGCATGTGTGACCATGACTGGCTAAGTTTTTTGTTTTTTAATATTTTGTAGAGGTGGAGTCTAATTATGTTGCCCAGGCTAGTCTCAAACTCCTGGGTTCAAGCAACTCTTCCACCTTAGTCTCCCCAAGTGCTGGGATTACAGGCATGAGCTAGTGTGCCTGGCCAACAAGATTTTTTCAGATGAGATAATTCAAATGATTATCAACTATTCTGAAGCGACAGTAATTAAATGCTCTCTTTCCAATAATTATTTATGAAAAAATAGTTTACCTTCAGTCTTCTTTTAAATTTGTTAGATGCTGAACAAAAGGGAAAAAATACTTGACCTCACTCTGAAGCAATGACCCCAAGCCCTGCATCCGTTTCTGCCCACAGCCTCCTTATTCCTCCATCCTTGCTTCCCTTCGCCTGCACAGGCTCTGTGTACTCTGCATGACAAGGCCCTCACTGGCATCAGTGCCCTTTTTTTTCTCTTGCTTTCTCACTAGGCCTTGATTGACCTTGGATGTCTCAGCCATATCCTCAGCACCACCTGGGTTCTGTGTCCTTGGTCCCAGCCCTTTATGTCCAACCTGTGTTGCCCCATCCCAGGCCTCCCCTACAACCTCCCAACCCCCTTCTTTCCTACCAGGTTTTGAGCGTAAGTAATCCATAGTATCTCACTTGCATGTCACTCTTTCCAACGTCACTCTTCTTTTCCCATTTTTGCCAACATCAGGCTTTGGGAATGGTGTCCTTCTGAGGTGCTTGTGACCTTGCATTCTTTGTGTTGCTATCTCCATCCTCCTGCACTGCATGGCCATGTTTGACACTGTCCACCAAGTCCTTTCTTCTTGAAATTGTCTCTGAGGCACTGCTGACGGTGATCAATGTGTATTCCCCTTTCTGACAGGCCATTTTCACTATAATTCTATGGCATTCATCCTGATATCTCCTCCAGGTCAGGGTCCTGGGGCATATTGGAGGCCAACCCATGCCCGCCAAGGTGAGCCACAGGGCAGGCATGGGCTATGGATTGGGAGTCAGGAACAGGGAACTGATGGTAGAGGATCCTGGGGACTAGCCTTGCTTCCTGTCAGCAGCATCCTGGTAAGCGGACTGACTTCAGAACACACAGGTGGAATCGACAAGAAATGGGGCTGAGGCTGAGTTCTGGGAGTCCCTCCATTTCCTATGAGCCACCAACCAGGTCTGAATTCTCAGGGTCTCTCAAGGTTGGGAAAGGGGCTACAGGGACTCCTGGGTATTCCTAAGGTGGGATGCCAGCTGCCTAAGATGGTTCTCCTAGTCATGCTCTCTTGGTGACGCAGGCTGTTGGAATTAACCTGAGCCAGTAGGAGTTCAGTACCCTTTCCCTGTCTCGGAGCCTGGGGACAGCTATAGGAGGTATGTATGGTCCTTGGGAATGGTGGCAGGAGGTGTGTGTGTGGATGTTGGGGACGGCGGCAGGAGGTGTATGTGGGTGTTGGGGATGGCTGCAGGAGGTTTGTGTCGTCATTAGGATGGCTACAGGAGGTTTGTGTTCTCAGGGACCACTGTGAAAAGACGACATGCCAGGATGAGAACACAGAGAACAGTGGTCTCACCCACAGAAAGCATTGTGTGGACTTATCCAGTGCAGTGTGTTGCTCTGGGATGGGTACCTTAGTAGTAAAAAGACTGAGCTGGAAACACACTTATAAGTATCTGCTGCTGGTGGGCACCCTGAGATCTTTTCAAATGACATTTCAATGCCCTCTGTCCCAAGGACCCAGCATCATGTTTGACACAAGGTCTTTTATGGGAACGTCTATCCGGCTTCCGCACCAGAACTTTAGCCTGCAAGAAGATTGTAGTTTAGTGTCTTGTTGAAAAGAATGAACCCCTGGATGCTTCAGGAAAGCAGTGCTAGATGGCGCGGGGTGTTGCTGATCTGGTGTGGGATCATTGTGTAGTTAGTGCTGTGACATGAGCCATGCCTCCAGGGTGTACGGGGCTGCTAGCGGGGTAGTGGGGACACAGTCAGCATCATTTCCCCACTGTGGCTAGACCACTCCCTGCCCCACACATCTTGCTGTTGCTCAGGTGACTAGAGCTGAGCATGGCACAGTTTCCAACCCTTGATCTGGTTTGTGGGATGGTGTCCTCTGAACCAGTGGCTTCCGAACTTCTTAGCTATGGCCTGCCATAGGAAATTCATTCCATGCCAGGACCCCATTGTCCACACTTGTGCTGGAGCCTGGACTGTGCAACAAGTCATGTGCTTTCTCTTCTTCTCTACTAAATTCATCTTTTCTGCTCTGTTTTGTTTTTAAAAAATGTCAGTCAAGGCCAACAAGTCATTTTGGAATGCACCAGTGGCTCCTGAATCACGTTTGACAAATCAACCATAGACCTTCAGTGATCGTGGCCCATCCCCTGCCCTCCCAGCCCCTCCAGGGGTCTGGGCAGCAGCCTGGTATCATAGTGTAAGGAACAGAGCTTTGACACTGAGCACATCTGGCTTTCCCAACTCTTACTTAGTCTATGACCTTTGAACATGTCACTGAACATCCTTGAACCTCAAATCCCACATCAGGAAAACAGAGTCCCAAATCCTTATAGGAGTCAGGAGATGGGGAGCGAGTGTTGTGCACTGGATGTGTGTGTAGATGCGTGTGTTAAATATCACAAAATAATACAGTTGACCAGTGCAGGGAATGCAGAACACACACGTGGCAGGTGCTCCACCAAGTTTTTTTTTCCTCCCTGACTCTGTCTCAGCCTCAGACACCTCAACTGGAGGACTTAGCATACCTCACTCACAGGGCAGATCTGAGGATTGGATGGGGGATGGAGTCAGCAGTGCACAAATGTCTGTTTTCACTAGGGTGACCTTAAGGCAGCGTTACTGTTCCAGAATCATCTGTGTGCAGGTTGAACGGGAAGTCCTACAAAAGCTGAGAGACAAAACTGGAAAACAAAACTGGTTTTGAAATCCTCAACATCACACTAATACCTAAAGATATGTGGTGTTGCATGTTGGTGTTAGAATCTGCCCCCAAACTGTTGGAGGATGGTTTATGGGGCCATTATCAATCCAGCTGAAGTTCTGGATTTCATCCTATCTTTAAAATCACTCCACAAAGGACTCTGCTTCACCAACACCTGGAAAATGAACTCCGGAAGACAGCTAATTACCCTTTGCTATAATATTTCTGTCAAATTTTCTTGACCTTAACTGGAATGTAGTATTATAATTTAATGTGAGACTTAGAACAATGTCATCCCCATCTCACAGCTTGGGAAGAGAGAATTTTTCATTGTACATTTCTACATTTTTATAAAATTCCCCTTTTAAAAAATATGTTGTGGTTTTTACTACTTTGAAGTAGTTCATGACCTTGACATGCTGGTTCCTTCCTAATTTAATGTTGGGCTTTCTTGCCTGAAAGGAAATTCCTTGGTTTGGGTACTGTCTGTTCCCCCCTCCTTCATTCATCTCTTCTTGGGATTTGGCTGAGGTTGTGATTATTTTGTGGTGACCTGGCTGTGTTGGTGTATGGGTTGACGTTGTGATTATTTTGTGGTGACCTGGCTATGTTAGCAGGTATGGAACCAAGATGGTGACCATGCAGCTTGTCCATGTCTCCTACTCTCCACGGCATTTAATCTCTGACTGCCCTGAAATATTTCAGTTCTCACTCGAGGCATATGTTGGTTGATCCCATTTCATTTCTATGCCATATCTATGTTTCCAGTTCTTTAAGTGGAGTCAGGAGATCACCCAACACTTTATGTGAAGCCCAAATCACACCTAGAGATATTCCCATTTGGGAGAAAGGGCCTGGCTTCTTTAAAACAGAAACACTTTTATCCCTGCCTGAAAGCTCTTTGTAAAACTGAAGGACCCCACCAAAAAGGGCCTCGCTGTAACTGGAATATTGACGGAGAGGGAGCATTATTGGCCTTAGTAACGTGATTGCTAGGGAAGCATTTTTCAGCTGTGGAGGAACCTCACAGTACTGGCTGTGTCCTGTGGCTCTGTTCCCTCTCTGGGTTCTTTTCCTGCCTTGGGTGGGGCCTGGAAGCTCACAGGGAAGCAAGGCCCCGCCTCACAGATGGGCCTCACAAAAAGAGCAGAGCCTCCCTAGGAGGTGCCCGTGCCAGCCAGGACTCTGTTTTAGGCAGAGGTGAAGGACACACAAGGGAAGACAGAAAGGGCTGGGGAGGGCACAGGAGTCACCCAGGGCCCCTTCAGGGTCTGGACGCAAGTGGGCTACACGTGCTCACTGTGGTTGGCTTAGGAAGTGACTTAGCTTGTTCTCAGTTGTTTGCATTTTGAAGGTCTTATACTATGTTGTCTATAACATTTAGCAAGTTTAGAGTTTGTTCATCTATAATTTTTTTTTTTTTTGAGTTGGAGTCTCACTGTCATCTAGGCTGGAGTGCAGTGGCACACTCACAGACACCACAGCCTCCACCTGCTGGGCTCAGGCAATCCTTCTGCCTCAGCCTTCCAAGTAGCTGGAACCACAGGCACGTACTACGATGCCTGGCTAATTATTTATGTATTTGTTATAGAGACGTGGTCTTACCATGTTGCCCAAGCTTTTCTCGAACCCATGGGCTCAGGCAATCCTCTCGCCTCCGCCTCCCAAAGTGGTAGGATTACAGGCTTGAGCCACCACACCTGGCCCATATGTAATTATTTTAATATAGAACATTTTGTTATAAATATCTCCTATGTGAGTCTGTAGTTTGTGACTTAGAAATAAAAGTAACCTTGGAGTAAATACGTTACAAATTTTTATTGAAATAGTTTATACAAAGCAAAATTCATTACACAAAGCAAAAATATATTTGTGTAATCTCTATCCCTTAATGCTAGGTACTCTGGTTATATTTAAATTTGTAAAGTCATTATTTCTGTACACCTCAGGAAGTTTACACCTATATTTTGCTCAATTTCATTTTTTCCTTACTGCTTCATTCAACAAATATTTCCAGGTATCTTCTGAAAATACTGATGGGGCTGTGCTGGAGGACCCAAGGCATACGACCCACCTAGGAAATGGTGACACACTTCTCAGGAGGGCTTGAAGGGTGAAAGTATTTTTGCTGGTACTTTCTGATTTGTATGAGTTTTTTTCCATGTTCTTTATGATGCATATTTAATATTATTATTCAGATTTTTGTAAAATTCTTTTCAACAGTGTTATTTGGATTTTTTGTGGACGTATACTTAAAGAGAGGACTAGACAGGGTCTTACTCTGCCAGTCAGACTGAAGTGCTGTGGCACCATCATGGCTCACTGCAGCCTCTACCTCCTGGGTTCAAGTGATCTTCCCGAGCAGCTGAAACTACAGGTGCACACCACACTTGGCTAATTTTTAAATTTTGTTTAGAGATGGAGTCATATTATGTTGCCCTGGCTGGTCTAGAATGTCTAGCCTCAAGAGATTCTCCTGCCTCAGCCTCCTGAGTAGCTGGGATTACAGATGTTTACTCCCCACAACTGACCTGATTATAATAATATTTTCAGATAGACTAATTTAACAGGGAGCTACTTAAGTGTAACCAGAGAGCTTAGTAAATATATGGATGATCATCAGTGATGAATTTTACACTAGAAAGCCAGACAATATTATCAAGCAAGCAGAAATCATAGAATGATAGACTGAATTAGATTCCCTCAATACTGTGGTGATATAGTAATATTTTAAATACATGAAGAAGAGTACTCTGAGTCCTCTTTCCTTTTTAATACAGGTATGTTCTGGTTGTTTGAAAAGGATTGTAAGCTGAGTCCATGTTTTTAGATTGCCTGATTCTAATCTCACTTTGCAATCCATTGGTTTAGGCTTTTGATCATCTTTCAGAGACTTGAGACTTAGTAAATGACAGGTGTCTTTAGGGAGAGGGAGAAGGACAAATACAAGATTCAGTGTTAAAAGGTAAATATTTTGAGCAGAAAGATGACTAAATGAGAGAAACCGGCACTTGTAATAATAATTTTAGTGGCATTTGGATGTCACGTTTATTTTAATTCAGTCTCCACTACTTTATAATAAGTGTATTGCTTATCTTTTTGTAGTTGTGAAACAGACAGCACTGAGCTGAGATTTAAATTTTTTTTCTGATCTCAACTCCTTCTATTAAGACAAAGCAGAGCTGGTAAACTCATTAAGTGAGGACCCCAGGCGGGTCTCCAGCACAAGTCTGGGGTGCGGTCAGACATGTCAGTCTTGCTGTCACAAGTGACCTTGAAGGAAGCCAGCTCTTCATAAAGCAAAATCCTCTCTATGGTGCTTCGTTCCAATTTGATTGATGCTTTAGAACAGACTGTGAGCTTTTCTTTTCTCTATAGTATGGGGCATATACTCTTTATACTTCACAGATTTTGCTCTTGTCTAGAGTATTTTGTTGGCAGATTCTTCTAGGTTCTGATCTTTTCTGACTGCAATACAAGTTGGGAATGAAATCACGGCCTTTTGATCAATTATTATTAGGGAGTAAGGTCTTAGTGCATTGGGAACATGGTCTCGAACAATGGAAAAATACTGATTTTCTAACTTTGGTGTAATACAGTCATTTTTCTTCCATCATAATCTTCCAGGCATCTCAGTTGGTCGAAAGTTGTTTAATGCAGAGATTCTATGATTTATGTTGTATGAAGGATGTCCGTTCATGCTGGTCACCGTCCACTGCACTCTCTTAGACGGATGTTTCCCCTCCTTCTACTTTAATATGCAGGGAAGGCTTTTGATATTCATTTTTATATCCAAAGAAGGCACCAGAAATCTTAGAAAGTAAAGTGATTGCTTTACCTGCTTGCAGTCACTCAGTTATTTCTTGTATAAGAAGTTGTCTCATGAAGACATGGTCACTTATATGTCTGCCTTGACTCCACTGTGGTAGACATGTGAGCTCTGGCAAATGTGTAGGAGCTGTACTGGAACCCTGGGAGCAGGGGTTTAGGGATGGATGCAATGTTCCAGTCAGGTGAGGGGAGCTTGCTGTGTGTGGCCTGGTGGACTTCGAGCCCGTCTGTGTCCCCTCTCTACCATGACCGGTACCAGCGAGTGGATGCCACCTAGCTCCCTTTTGCAGGATCTGACCCTCCCCTGCTATCTGGACTCTGAGGGGTGCTCCTTGCATGGCCTGCACACTCTCCAGTGCATCTGGCCTCATTCCTGTGAGTTAACCAAATTCCAACTCTCTCCCTTGGTCTCACAACTTGATGTTCTATGGTTATACCTGGACTGAGCCAGTTGTTCCGTTTTCTTGATGGACTTCAAGACCTGATGCCCATGCTTCTGTGTCATGAAGATAAAAGGTAAAATCAGACTGACTTTTTTTCCTAGGTCCCGTGGTCACAAGGATTCATAGCGATTCATATATTCTGGAATTCAGTGAAGTGATTGTGAGGAGTTTTGAAGCAGGTAGTTAAAATCTGAGAAGTGTAATTCAGGAATACCTCAACAACTATCTTCTTATATCTTCAACATTTGTTGAACCCAGAAGCATTTCAGTAGATAGGCACTTAGCCAGGCTGAGTTTTTTTCTTCCAATTACTTGATGGATGTCGTGTCTCATGGACCACGGCATCTTAAAAGACCCTCACAAGAGTCTCAGAACGTACTTACTTTATTCCCTTTCATAATGTGGTTTCTGGCTGATGGATTTGTAGATTTTTTCTCTTTTAAAAGTATACTATGAATACATTGAGACTAAAATAAATTCTCAGTCTTTTATCCAACTGTTAGTAATGTTTTATTCTTTTTTAAACCAAGCTAACTAAAGTGGTTAGAAATCCATTCACTGTCATGCAATAGAAAATGTATCAGGGTATATGGAAGACTGGGGGCTTAGTAAACAGAGAGATATTTATAGTTTTCCAGATAAACCCAATCAAGGTTTTCTTAGAAGCTAGGTTTGTAAAGTAGATAAACAATTATAGTAGAAAATTTAAAAGCACTCATGGTATTTTTATTTTATTTTATTTTGTATTAAATGGAATATAGAATTGCAGTAGTTACTCACTAACATTTTAAGAAACTGTTATTCTGTTAAGCTAGTAAAAAAAGAATGAGTATTTGCAAAAATGGGTAAAAAAGTTGAATAAGACTTTTACAAGAAATTTTTCTATTTTTTCCTCCAAAAGCTACAATAAAGGACTATTGCATTTATTTCTAATTATTTACTATTTAGGCCCTCAAAATGCATTTAAAACATCTAATTATTTTATTTTAATTCATGAATTATTTGATTGATGGTTTATTACAATATGCATTTTGGAATAATAATGAATTAGAATGGGTAATATTGAATTAGAATGAAAGCTTAAGAATTTTAAACAAACATGACAATAGATGTCAAATAAAAAGTCTTTCTGTATTTTAAAAATTCTTAACTGGATCAGTGGTAAATTTAGTAAAGGATGTTTGATTGAATTTTTCAACAAATCATTTCCCATCATTTGCCAATTAAATTCTCAATCTTTATTGAATAAATACGGTGTACTACTTAGAACAGAGAAAAAACAATCAAGACATTATCCCTGCTTTCAAAAAGTGTTTTAAAAGCTACATATTTTAATAAACAACTGAGTGGACTCTACAAAAAGCAAATGTTTTCTGGTTACTGTTATTCATAAACCAATCATAATTTATAATATAAAATAATGGAATAAAATTAAAACTAGTAATAAAATTAGCAAAATAATTCCACGAAAACAACAATAGCCAGATAAATAGTAATGGCTCTAGGGATGTGACTGAAATAAAAAACATATGTTTATTATGGTCCTGTTTTGCATGTTTGCCTGAGTGATTATGATTTAAATGTGTATTTTGATTATATATTGCTGCCTAAGAAAACACCACAAAAATTAGTGACTCTAAACAACAGTCTGGGGCTGGAGACACCACAAAGCTCAACCCAAGATGGGTTTCTTGCTCCCTTGTGTGGCACCTCTGTTGGGATGACAGGAACCATTGGGTTGGTGGGGCATCTCTCTCCACATGGCTGTCTTGGCTTCCTCCAACATGGTTGCTTAGGACAGCTGAGCTTCTTAGCTATTGGCCTCCATCCTCTGCAGCACATTGTTCAAGAGGTCCAGATGGCAGCAGAGGCCTTCTTGAGCCCTAGTCTTGGACATAATCAGCATCACTTCTATCACATTGTCTTGGTCCAAAGTGCATCTCAGCATCAGATTCAAGGTAGGAAACCTCACAAGTGCTCATACACTGGGAGGCATGACTTCTGGTGGGGAGGAGAGGCATCTCAGGAGGTGGGCTATTGCCATGTGAAATAGTCGTCATAAGTACATGATAATCATCTCACTGGACATTTAGTAAAATTTGTATCAGTGTACTTCTAAAATTAGAATTCACATTAATTTTATGAGTAAAGTATTTTATAGCCAAAATATACTTTCATCTGTATATTTGTAAGAGTTTCGTTGCAATAAGAAAAATAAGTCTTTTAAAATAATTGCATGGCGAGGCTTGGTGGCTCAGCCTGTAATCCCAGCACTTTAGGAGGCCGAGGTGAGTGGATGGCCTGAGCCCGTGGGTTCGAGACCCACCCGGGCAACTTGGCGAGACCTCATCTCTACAATAAATCAAAAACTAGCTGGGCGTGGTAGCACACACTTGTAGTTCCAGCTACTTGGAAGGCTGAGGTGGAAGGATCACCGGAGCCCAGCAGGTCGAGGCTGCGGTGGCTGGGAGCGTGCCACTGCACTCCAGTCTGGGTGACAGAGTAAGACTCCAACTAAAAAAAAAAAAAAATTGCTGTAATGCCTTCATGTAGGTTCATGTTGAG
>CAUYQG010239370.1:0-39428 GCA_963574415.1 Tarsius wallacei | reverse complement strand
CCTTTGGGAGGCTGAGGTGAGTGGATTTCCTGAGCCCGCGGGTTCGAGACCCGCCTGGGCAAGTGAGACCTCATCTCTACAATAAATAAAAAAATCAGCCGGGTGTGGTAGCGCGCGCCTGTAGTTCCAGCTACTTGGAAGGCTGAGGTGGAAGAATTGCCAGAGCCCAGCAGGTCGAGGCTGCGGTGGCCGGGAGCGGCCACTGCACTCCAGTCTGGGCAACAGAGTGAGGCTCCAACTCAAAAAAAAAAAAAAAAAGTCAAGCGCTGGAACTTGTGTCTTCATAAGGTCCTTCTTGCCCATGGTTTGTTTGGCAGGTTAGGTGAGAAGCTGGAGGCAGCGGTGGAACTGGGAGCTCTGGGGATAGGATGGAAAGGGAGATGGCACATGCACCCCAGATCGATTTGAGATTGGTTCAGAGAGGAATCGACAGAAGATGGTTCTGGATCTGAGGAGGAGGTGGGAGGGGGCGAGGACCTGCTGGCTGGAGCCCTGGAAGGACCCAGGGTCAGGACAGGGTTGGGGCAGTGGAGGGCGCCTGTTGGGTGAGTGCTGAAGGAACGTGCCTGTCTGACTGGGCACCTGCATTCACCTCCTTGATGTGGATAGTGCCCCTTCCCGTTTTTTCCTGTGAGTTGCTGCCCCAATGCATGCAGCTGGCTGTGACATGGGGAGCGTGGGACCCTGCCTCAGCCCCTAGGCTCTACTTCCTGGACCCAGGGATAGAGCACACCCACCGGCGTGTTCTCTCAGAAACCCCAGAGGGTGTGGAGAGCACCCCACTCCGGTGATGCTATCGTATGGTCGTACGGGGCCAGCCTGCAGTTGGATGTCCTGGTGCCATGACCCGGAGGCCTTCCCAGCAGCACTTCTGTCCACCAAGGGCCACTTTTGTTCTGGGCAACACAGAGGCCCAACATGAAGGCCTCTCATATCTGGTGCTGCAAGGGCAACAGAAGGGCAGGGGCAGAACGTCCAGTGAGCAGGACTTAGGAGAGGGTTAAATCCCTGCAGGCTGGAACCTAGGAGCACACGGGGCATTCCTGGTTTTGATGCTCCCCATAATTGGCACCTGAAGCTTCTGGTGAATTATAGGAGAGGCTTCCTGCCAGTCTCTGCTCCTTAGGGGGATGTTCTCTGTTGGTAAGAGCTGGGGTTGTCATGGTCATCTCTGTGTGGCCCTGACAGTTGTCACATTCAGTGACCCCCTCAAGCCATATGCTCTCCATGAGCTCAGTCTGATTGTCTGGCAAACATGCTCCTGGCATTTAATTCTACCTTTTACAAAACTCCACCCAGCCATGGTGGATCAAGGAATTACATTTGCTTTTAAAAGCACTCTAGTGCAAAAAAAAAAAAAAAAAGAGAAGAAAGAAAGAGGTATTTTAATACTTTCACTAAGACTATGGTTACAAAAACGAGAAACATGGAGAGGACCAGTAGAAGTACTGAGAAAAATGAAAATAGGTATTGTGCTTTTAGATATATGTGTGGGAGAGGAGGGGCAATACGGGGATAGAACCAGTCGCAGTGTGTGAGTCTCTGCATGGGTGAGTGTGTGTAAGAATGAATCTGTATGTGTGTTTTTGTGTGTAAGTGGGTGAGCAAATGTTTGGCTGAGGGGAGACACGGGAACAAGTACCCGGGACTCCCCTGCAGACGTGGCTGCAACTTTCCATTGCTCTGAATTCAGTACCTCCCAGACGCAGGAACATCTGTCATTGTTGGGGCATCTCTTGGGAAAAAGCGGCAGAGATCAGCCACCACTTGGCACCTGGCCTGACACCACCAACTGCAGCACAGGTCAGGCCTGGCAGCGGGGACCATGGAGAAAGGGCAGGGAGGAAGTCTGGAGCTGAGTCCCATCAGAGAAGACGCCAGCCAGTGCCATTTTCTCTGTCCTGAAACCCAGGCAGAGATGTCCTTTGGCTTGCCCGGTACTGAGAAGCCTGCATCCTGGGACTCAGGGGCAATCTCCACATCCCTCTGGGATCGATCGCCATTGACCAGGGAGGATACTCTAGGTACACAATACCTAGAGCAGCTGGCTTGGGAACCCAGATGCCCCACTCTAGACAATGGCCCATTCAAAGACAAAGACTCTGCAGTTAGAGCGGGAGACCTAGCAGCAGATGAGTAGAGTTGAGTTTTGATCTGATTCCGCCTCCTTTCCCCAGCAGTCTGTGGGGCGTCTCACCCAAGTGGAGAGCAGCCTGATTGGCCTTCGCAGAGAGCAGGGAGTCAAAAGCAGAGGTGCTTGGGACATGCCAGTAAAAAAGGAACCCGAAGTTCCAGGATCAGCCACAAGAGGGAGCAAGAGGGAGCGCAAGGCACACAAGTGTTTTGGGGGTTTTTTTTTTCCCTTTTCTTTTTCATTTACCCTCTCCATATATATCTATGTGTATGTGTGTTCTGATTTGATTCCCTCCCTCTTCTTCTTCTTTTTTTTGGCATATGGGTATATTTGAGGATGAGTGTATCTTCATTTTTGTTTTTTTCTTGTTTTGTTCTGTTTTGTTTCTTTGTTTACCTGTTCATTTGTTTGTTGTTTATCTTCCTTTTCTTCTTCTTTTTCTTCGAACTGGGTTCCAGGAGGCTCACATCCCAGTCAGCAGTTAGTGCGATCTGCAGGTAGCTTTTGAACCTTAGCTTCCCCCATTAACCTTAATCAAATCTCAAAACTGCAAAAAGAAAGTACAGCCTCCGCCCCCAGTCTGGCTTCTAAACTGAACAAATCCAGAGGCTCTACATAAGTAAGAATAGGGGATTCTGCAAACAGAAGTGACAGCTATCCCCTTTCTTAATGAGTAACAGAAATTAAAGAGGGAAAAAAGGGGTGGAAATCTATCACAAATGAAGAAGAATCAATGGAAGAACACAGGTCCCCCCGATCCCTAGAAAAGCAGAGCCTAAGAATACAGACTTTAGAACTCAGACAATGAAGCGCCCACAAAATGACTAGTCTCAGACCACAAATCCTGACATCAGGTATTGGTAGAGGTGGTGAATAAAAATCATGAAAAGCAAGAAGAAGGAATGAAAGAGTTGATAACAGAGATGATGGCAATCAAGAGCACAATGAATGAAATAAGTAACAAACTGACAAGCACGGAAAGCAGAATTAACCAAGCAGAAAAAAGAATCTCAGAGCTTGAGAACCTAAATATGGAATTAACCTGAATGGCTAACAACATAGATAAGCATAAAAAGGCAAAACAAAGCCTACGAGAGATGTGTGATTATATTAAGCGGCTGAACTTATGCTGATCAGCATTCCTGAGGCAGAAAGGAAGGGAAGACAGAGAACATCTTGAAACAAACATTCTATGAAGTTATCCAAGAAAACGTCCCTCATTTCATCAGCAACATGACCATCCAAATGCAAGAGATTCAGAGAACCCATGCAAGGCATCAAATAAGATCAACTCCCAGACACATAGTAACAATTCCAATCAAGATTTTCCTACCCAGCTAAGCTAAGCTTCATCAGTGATGGATAATTAAAATCCTTCCCAGACATTCAATCCCTAAGAGAATATGCTGCTTCCAGACCAGCTCTACAGAAGATGCTTAAGACGATATTAAGCACAGAAGAAAGAAAAAAAAGAATTATCATGCACTTCTTAGGAGAACAGGAAAACACAGAATCAACAGATAATACATTACAACTGCAAACCTGAAACACACAGATCAAGTTAAAAGAAAACAAGCAAAGAAACAAACAAGCAAAAAACTTGATAAGAGCCTCATGACAGGGATAAACTTTCACATTTCAATAGTCAGCCTGAACGTGAATGAACTAAATGCATCACTGAAAAGACACAGAATGACAGACTGGATAAAAAAGCATGATCCAACGATATGCTGCCTACAGGAAACATATCTCACTACAAAGGAAATCTACAGACTCAGAGTTAAAGGATGAAAAACAAACTTTCAGGTGAATAGAAAACAAAAGAAGGCAGACGCTGTGATTGTAATATCAGACAAAACAACTTTCAAGCTATCAAAAATTGAAAAAGATATGGAAGGACACTACATAATGATAAAATCCGTCAACAAGAAATATCCATCTGAAATATATATGGACCCAACACAGGAGGATTTATAAAGCAACTACTAAGTAAACTAAAAAGGATATTGCCTCTAACACTATCATAACTGGGGACTTAAATACCTCACCAACAACCCTAGATAGATCATCGAGGCAAAAAAATCAATAAGGAGATACAGAACCTTGACTTGATACTTGACCCAATGGACTTATTAAATACCTACAGAACCCTCCAACCAATAACCATGGAATATACATTCTACTCATCACTACATGGAACATACTCCAAGATCAACCACATCTCTGGCCATAAATCAAGCATAAACAAATTCCATAAGATTGAAATACTACCATGCAACTTCTCTGACCATAGGGGAATAAAAATAAATATTGTCACCAACAAGATCCCCCCAAAACACATGAAGACATGGACACTAAACAGCACAATGTTGAACGACTCCTAGGTCAACACAATAACAAAAACAAAAATTAAAAGATTCTTGTAAACAAATGAAAACAAAGAAACACCTTACCAAAACCTCTGCGATGCCATGAAATCAGTTCTAAGAGGGGAATTTATATCTCTATGAATACACATCAAGAAAATAGAAAGATTACAAATCAACAGCCTAAGAAGCCACCTAAGGGAGTTGGAAAGGAAAGACCACCAAAACCCTAACTTCAGCAGAAGAATCCAGATCACCAAAGTAAAAGCCCAAATATGAGACAGAGAAGACAAAAATATAACAGAAAAAAAATCAATGATGAAACAAAAAGCTGGTTCTTTGAAAGGATAAACAAGATTGACAGACCACTAGCCAGACCGACCAAGAAAAAGAGACAAAAAGTCCAAATAAATACAACCAGAAATGCAAAAGATCAAGTCACAACTGACTCCAAAGAAATACAAAAGATTATCAGAGATCACTATCCACACCTGTACAGAAACAAATTCAAAAACCAAAATGAAAGTGAGGACTTCCTGATATCACATAACTTCCTATGGTTAAAACATGAAGAAATTGAGACCCTTAATAGACCAATAATAACCTGGGAAGTGACTCCATCATAAGAAAGCTACTTACAAAAAAAAAAAAAAAAGTCCTGGACCAGATGGCTTTCCAACAAAATTCTACAAAACAAACAGGAACTTATACCAATCCTATTGAAAATACTGCAGACAATTGAGAAATAATTTTTTTTTTTTTTTAGTTGGAGTCTCACTTCGTTGCTCAGGTTGGAGTGCAGTGGCACGCTTATGGCCACCCAAGCGTCAACCTGCTGGGTTCAGGCAATCCTTTTGCCTCAGCCTTCCAGTTAGCTGGAACTACAGGTGCATGCTACCACGCCTGGCTAACTTTTTGATTTATTGTAGCGATAAGGTCTTACCAAGTTGCCCAGACTGTTCTTGAACCTATGGGCTGAGGCAATCCCCTCACCTTGTCCTCCCAAAGTGCTGGGATTACAGGCTTAAGCCACCAGGCCCGGTCAAGAAAGAATTTTATGAAGCTAACATCACACTGAAACCCAAACCAGGAAAAGACCCAATAAAGAAAGAGAACCACCAGCTAATAACCCTGATGAACACAGATGCAAAAATTCTCAACAAGATTCTAGCAAATCGGATCCAACAACACATCTCAAAAATTATCCACCATGAGCAAGTAGGCTTCGTCCCTGGAATGCAGGGCTGGTCTAACATCCACAAGACCAGAAATGTAATTAAATACATCAACAGATGTAAAAACAAGAACTACATGATTGTATCATTAGATGCAAAAAAAGCTTTTAACAAAATCCAGCATCCATTCTTGATAAAACCACTGAACACCTAGGTACAGAGGAAACATACCTCAGAATAGTAAAAGCCATCTATGATAAATCCACAGTCAACATATTACTAAACAGACAAGAATTGGAAGCATTTCCCCTGAAAACCAGAACAAGACAAGGCTGCCCACTCTCACCCCTCTTGTTCAACATAGGGTTGGAAGTCCTAGCCAGAGCAATCAGACAAGAGAAGTATATTAGGGGTACCAAAATAGAAAAAGAGAAATTTAAGCTATCCCTCTTTGCAGAAAATATGATCCTATATCTTGAAAACCCAAGAGAATCTCTTAAAAACCTCCTTGCACTGATAAAGGACTTTGGCAAAGTCTCAGGGTATAAAATTAATGAGCAAAAGACAGTTGCATTTTCATAAACCAACAACAAATAGGCAGAGAACCAAATAAAAAGCATAATCTCATTCACAATAGCCACTAAAAAAAAATGAAATACTTTGGCATCTTCCTGACCAGAGAAGTGAAAGCCCTTTACAACAAAAACTACACAACACTTCTCAAAAAAATCAAAGACACGAATAAATGGAAAACTATCCCATGCTCATGGATTGGAAGAACTAACATTATTAAGATGTCCATCCTACTCCAGACAATCTGCAGATTCAACACAATACCCATGAATTACCATCACCATTCTTAGACCAGGAAAAAACAATATAGAAATTCATATGGAAACAAAAACAACCTCCAATAACCAAAACAACTCTCAGCAAAATAAATGAAATGGGAGGTAACACACTTTCAGACTTTGAATTTTATTATAAGGCTACAATAATTAAAACAGTCTGGTACTGGTACAAGAACAGGCATATAGACCAATGGAACAGGATAGAGATTCCAGAAGCAAAACTTCAATTTCTCAACCAACTCATCTTTGACGAAGCCTCTCCCAACAACCACTGGGGAGAAGAGAGCCTATTCAGTAAATGGTGCTGGGAGAACTGGCTGACCACATATTGAAGAATGAAACAGGACCCCTACCTACCACCATAAACAAAAATCAACTCCAAATGGATCAATGGCCTAAATGTAAAACCTCAAACTATAGGAATCTTAGAAAATGCAGGAGACACCCTTATGGAAATTGGAATAGGCAACCAATTCCTGATCAAAACCCTAGATGCCTATGCCATAAGAGATAAGATAGACAAGTGGGACCTCATCAAACTGAAAAGCTTCTGTAAAGCAAAGTAAACTATCAAGAGAGTGGGGAAACAGCCCACAGAATGGAAAAAATATTTGCCAACTATATATCTGACAAAGGCCTAACATCCAGGATCTACACGGAACTCACCTGTGCTGATAGGAAAAAAACCCCCAAAACAAAAACAACAGCCCCATCAAAAAGTGGGCAAAAGATAGGAATGGACACTTCTTAAAAGAAGACATATGAATAGCCAACAGACACATGAAAAAATGCTCAGCCTCACTAATCATCAGAGAAATGCAAAGCAAGTCCACATTGAGATACCACCTGACTCTAGTAAGATGGTCATCATTAATAAAACAAATAACAACAGATGCCGGCAAGGATGCAGAGAAAAGAGAATACGTCTACACTGTTGTGCAAACTGGTTCAACCTCTATGAAAAACAGTGTGGCGATTTCTAAAAGAGCTGGAAATGACTTTTCATAAGACCCACCAATCCCCCTACTGGGAATATACTAGCAGTAACTCAAATCATTCTATACTAAAGATACCTGTGCACACGTTTATTACAGCACTATTCACAATAGCAAAAACATGGAACCAACTGTGCTGCCCATCAAAACTGGACTGGCTTTAAAAAAGTGTGATACATATACACGATGTACTATTAACAAAGTCATAAAGAAAGAAAAAAAAGTATGGCCTTCACGGCAACTTGGATGGATTTGGAGTCTGTCATACTCAGTGATCTATCATAGAAACAAAGAACTGAATACCACAAGTTCTCACTCATAAGTGGGCCCTGAACACCTGTTATAATACTACAAGAAATGGACACTGCTGGGGGAGAGGGGACACAAAAATCAATAAAGGTGCCGGATCCTAATCCAGGTGAAGTGTGTGAGTGAGTGCCAGTGGGAGGCCCAAACTTCACCTGTACCTACACTACTTATGTACTCAATCCTGACTTGTACCCCACATCGTAAAGAAAATAGATATGTATATGTGTATATTTATATATAAGTGCGTATATATATATATGCACACATAAACACAGGTCCTTTAAACACATTTTTTATATAAAGCGATACATGCCTATGGGAAATAGTCAACCATTACAGAAGAGATTAGACAAGAGTACAAAACTGGCAACTCATGGATAAATTCGATTAGTCAAAGGGCTTTGCTGGACTCACACAGTATTTTGTTTTTAACTCTGAATTTGAATGACTTCAGATGTTCTGAATTTTCCAGTTTGCCATAGTCCTATCCATACTCCATTCTTTTCTAGTTTTACACCTGACCCCATTCATTCATCTGTGGTTCCTGTTTTGCTTTTAGTCAGATGAGTTTGCAATCCTGGCATAAAGTAAAAAGTTCCTCCTGCCTCCACAAATCTCCTAGTCTTATGCCCCAGAGCAAGACTTCTCAACAGTGGTACTATAGGCATTTTGCAATAGATAACTGTTTGTTTGGAGGTGCAGTCCTGCTCACTGTGGGATCTTCTACAGCATTCCTGGCCTCTCCCCACTAGGAGCTCCCTATTTGCATCCCTTACTTGTAACAATCTAAACTGTGTTCAGACACTGCCACCCTGAGAAGATAGATTGCCCCCAGTGGGAACCACTGTCCTAGATAAACCTTTTGTAAGAGTTTCTAAGGTATCCTTATAGACAATTTCTATGTCAATAATAGCAATTAATATTGGTGTCTCTGTCATTTTAAAAAATATTTATTTTTACCCCTAACAATGTATCACAAGTATTGTTCCTTGTTCTTACATACAAATGTACCCTAAGCCATAGTTTGAAACAGCTGAAGAGATTTTCACTGTATGGGACTATCATAATTTATTTAATCAACTATGTTCTCTACTCTTGCCCTCCCCATATACCATTGATGGATTTTTTTCATCCATGTGCATGGAAAAAGCTAGAGAATGCAGACCATAAACTGATGGATATGAACATGAAGAGATTTTATAGGAGAAATATATGAAGAAATATTAATGGAGACTGCAAGGGCTAAAGGGCTTTCTCTGCCAATGCTGCTGTTTGATTTGTAGCTTTACAATCTCTTCCAAAGCAAGACTTGGGCTATAGAACAGCTGATCCTTTTTCCTGATAATCCTTGCTTTATGCTAAGAAAAGAGTCTACAGAGAATGGAAATTTGGGATCACACAAGGAGATACCTGAGTGAGACAAAGATGATTGTGATACCAAGAAAGGGAATTAAGTATATAGAGATTAGAAAGAGACCTGTAACGATAAAGCCAAAACAGTCACAGGCATCTGGCAGTTAGTTAACCTTTGCTTTTATTTCATTCCAACCATGGACATGATTATAATTACCTTCCACTATTTGGGTAATGGTATGCTCAAACAGAACCAGCACCTCTGCTACATGGCACCATACTCTCCCACAGGAGGGCAGGGCAGAGGGGTTCCAGAGGCATGCTCTAATGTTCTAACAGTGAAATATTTTCCTATTGTTAGTAAGTATCCCAGGTGTGGCAGGTCAAGGTTGCAGCAATCTGTGATTCTGGCTTCTGTGTTGGTGAGTAGGACTCATGGTGAGTAAGATCTGGGCAACCTGATCTCTTTTAGCAGATTTGACGAATTCACTAAACATCTAAATTATGTTGTATGAAATAATATAGCTGTGATTTTGTGAGTAATTTTCTCTCAGCTCATCAGAATTTCATTAGTGGTTCCACAAGATGCATCAGATCCCCTGTAGAAATAACCATAAAAAATAATATAACAAAGTAAAAAAAACAACTCATACCTTTTGGTGCAATTTTGTTTGGTTTGTTGCTTTGTGATCTCTTCCAAAGCAAGAACTGGGCTAGAGAACAGCTGCCCACTTTTCCTGATTATCCTTTGCTTCATGGCAGTTAGACTATTCCATTCTCGAACAAACCTCAAAATCTGGCAGCAAATGAGATAATAAAAAGAGTTAACAGCTCACCAGACATCTTCCTTTGAAATTGAGGCTATTTACAGCATTGAAAACTGATGTCTTGTTTTATCCCCCAAACAGGCTTTTGAGTTCTAGAATTTAAGGTTTTTTTTCAGTTTGATGCATTTTT
This sequence comes from Tarsius wallacei, assembly GCA_963574415.1. NCBI lineage: Eukaryota > Metazoa > Chordata > Mammalia > Primates > Tarsiidae > Tarsius > Tarsius wallacei. The sequence goes on along the minus strand of CAUYQG010239370.1, from coordinate 29,288 downwards.
CATATCCTTATTGTAAACTATTTACAGTCAGTTTTCAAGAGATCTCTTTCAATCCAAAGATTCTTTAAGGCACATTTCAAGACATAAAGTGTATGCTCTTAACACTCATAGGAACCAACTGTGATCACGTGCTCATTGAGACTAAAAGAGGTATGGAAGCACACACACCTCAGCAGCGGCCAAGTCATAACAGGTTAACAGAATGACAGTGCAACATCTGAGAATCACTTTGTAAATGATGCCTAAGTTATTAAGGGAAAAAAGTCATTGATAAATCTGGGACATCTGTATTAGGGTTACCATTACTCTTATTAGCCAATGATACATAACTGGCTATTTTCTGGGAATCTGAGAACTGGGATCAGATGATACCAAAGAAAATAGCTCACTGCTCCCTCTTCCTTTAAGACAGGTGCAATTGCCTTATGGGCAATGCTTCATTTCTACTCAAAAGCTAGAAAAATAATCACAATTTTCTTGTAAAAAAGAGGCACACAGCATGCTAGGTCATTCCCTGCACATGATGACCCTTCTTAGCAGTGAAGGTAAATTGGCCACAGATGAGAATTAGGTCTCTGTGGCAGGTATTTGGCCTGGAGCTGCATGGTGGTGCCTCTGACAATGAATCAAGAATCACCCAACACGGTATTATCTTTACTCTCAGAATTTGTCATTGTTAGAACTTAACCTTAAAAGAAAAAAAAATGGTTGCTAATCCCGTGAATGGGAAAGTAAGTGATGTGAGGATGATTCTGTCCACAGAAACAGCAACTCTAGGTGTGATCATTTGCCAAGGAAACAGATTTAATGTTTATTCTTAGCACCGGGTAATTAACAGGCACTGCCTGGATTAATGAAAATGCAACCAGTGATTTGACTCTGCCACAGGCTACAAAGTGCTTTTCAAATTAAACTCAATACGATCATTAAAATTACTAAAACAATTTTATTTAAAATAAATAAAGTCATTTTATTTAAAACTAGTCTTACCTGTGAGCGATTTTGTTTCAGCTGAAAGCTTGCTGGTAAATCTTCCCAAAGGTCTAATTTGATATCCAAAGGAATAAAATTACAGTTCATCTGTTTTCCATCCTGATTATAGATTAGGAAGATGTTATTAATTCATTTTTATATAAGCACTGGTGGCTATTTTAAAAGAAAATAAATACATTTTGGCATAATATGCTGTCTCCTAAAAGATAAACTGAGGTGGCATAGTCTAGACAAGGGTCCACCCAGCAGGGCTACCCTGGCAGGATTATGAGCCAAAGAAGCGAGGCGGCGGCTCTCCACTGCACTCGTATTCCTCCATTGCTCTGCCTAGCCCAAGCCTGCTGCCTTCAGCCTGGGATGCTATGTTTACTGCCCTGTCATACTCTTCTCTACTGCCTAATCTTAGAAATAACTATCAAAACAATGATATTTGTATATTACAAATCAATACAGAAGAGTATTACATCCTTGAAGTTAACAGTAGCACGACCACTCTCAAATTCACAGATCAACTCCTTTAAAATCACTGACAATGTAAGTATCACATCAAAGAAGGATATCAAGGAATACTCTGAATAACCTTCCCAAATGATATGTGTCCATTGTTACAGAACCAAGTAATTAAGGAGAAGGCAGAAAGAGCAATTCTAGAGAAATCATATAAAAACTTGCTCCCCCAAAGCAATGTCACAATGTCAGTCCACGAGGACTGTCTGCCAATGGCACCACCTGGAGAGTAAGTGGAATTGTACAGAGGTCTCAACAATCAGCTGTGCAATATCCTGAAATTGTAAGGGCAAGAAGTAACCACATACTGGGATATAGTCAAACATGAATAGAGGCATTTCTTTTTTACAGAGGAAGATGAACTACTCATATAAAAGTCTGTTACATCAAAAATAGTTGAACTCATATTCTAATTCTCTCAGTCAAAAAAAAAAAAAAATTACAGCTCCACAATTAATCTGAAAAAACCCCAAAAAAGTACTAACATACCAATTAAAAGTCTAGATATATAATTGTAATATGTAATTCTAAACCCTGAATTAGACTTGAGATTTCTGGCTGAAATGAACAATTCTAATACAACACAGGATGCTAAATGTCTATTCTGTTCCCTTTAAGGGGTGTTCTTTTAGGTAGCGAATTAGAATTTTTATACAGATTCCTACTTCTAGATTTTACTTCAGCTCTTCTAAAGCTGAAGTAAAATCAAAATCACCTCAACTCTGCTGTAGCTGTGAAAAGACATAACATTTCATCTGCTTAGTGTCTCATGTTTAGGAAATTAGTTGAGTGATAACATTTTATGGTAAAGGAACAGTTAAGTACTTAGAACACTTGAGACCATTAACAGAGATGTCAAGAAGGTGCAGCGGCCCAAGCTACATAGGCCAGGTGGCAGAGCCAGAATATGGGTCAGCAAGGCTGTTGCTGTAGTTTGGTTTGACAGCAGGCACACTCTACCCTCTACCAGGAGTTTGCAGTTTAAGGGCCACTGAATTCCTGTTGTGTGCCCTCCCTGGTGTCTGCCTTTTGATTTCTCCACCTTCTCAAGCCCTTCTGGGGACCAATTCTCTGTTCCTCTTATGTGGTGGTCTGAGAAAGAAGCATGGCCTAGAGCTTCTCCCAAATGAGGGATGGGTGTGGCTCAGGCACTTAGACCTACTTCAAGATGAGCAGAGGAATTCTCAATGCTCCCCACAGTCTAGCTCACATGGTAGACGGGGGTCCACACCAATAAGAGAAGCACTGATTTCTGCCTGGCTTAGTTCTTGGTGCCTCTCTCTCGGCTATGGTCCCACACTGGAGGCTGCTTGGGGTATTCATGATCCTAGCCATTTTCTTCTAACTGGATATCATCTATCTATAGCTATATTTGGTTTAGTAGAAACAAACTTTGACTATCTCCAACATAAAAGTTATCTTTTAAGACATCAAAAAAATGGATCATGATGTTTAAAAAGTTACAAATATTGTTTTATTATACTCATAAAGATTAGAAATTTGAAACTGTAGAACAAACAAAAGTATTCATGCTCTTAGCAGATTTTTTCTCAAATACTCATACAAGTTTACCTAGGCCATAGATTTACACATGGTTCCTAAGATCAGTTCAGAGGCTCTACAAAGTCAGAAGTGTTTCATACTAATAGTAATACCATTTGTCTTTTACACTCTCATTCTCTCATAAATGTACAGTGAAGTTTTTCCAGTGGCTATATGATGTGAAATCTCAACAAACTGAAGTAGAGACAGATATGAGACTGTCTTCTATTAAGACTTTAGAGGAAACTGCCAAAAATGTAAAAAAAAAAAGCACTCTCTCACTAAATATTTTTTGCCTTGGAAAATATACTTATTTTAAATAAAAATGTGATTTATATAGATATATAATGGGTTTATTATTTTTACTTTTCAGTGACAATAATAACCCCATTTTAAGTATAGTAAACACCAGTAGACATAACCCACATAAACCAAGGCTCTTTGGGGTCCTCAACAAATTTGAGGAGTGCAAAGGGGTTTTGAGTCAAAAAACTTTGAGCACTGCTAAGCTAGGCTATGGCAAGAATCAGCAAAAGCTTCCTAGAATGTACTCAACATGAACAGGCAGGCGTAGGCTTATGTAAAGCATCCTTACAGGTGCTTCTGCTCCTGCTGCTACAAATGATCGGTGCAGGAGCTAACATTTATCGAGAATTCATGTTGGCTAGGCACTGTGCGAAATGCTTTTCAGGACTCAGCTCGTTTTATCAGGACTCAGCTCATTTTATCCTTGCAACAAATCCTGTTCACATTTTATGAAACATGTGTATCCAAGATTACACAGTAACAGATTTGAACTGAGGCAGTACAGCCCTGAAATCTACGCTCTTAAGGACTATGTTGTTTTATCTTTAGATTTAACATAGAAATTTAAGAATTAGCTTTAAGGAGGAAAAGAACTAGATGTTTATCTCATTGTTAATAAAATTAAATATCTTCATTGAAAAACGAAAAAAGGAAGTCTTTCTTATGTTTCAAGCAATATAATCTGCATGATGCTTACCTTAGTATAGAGGTGAATCCGGTCAGTATTCTTACTGGCACAGAACATTAAAGTGCCATACACTGGCAAAGTGTCCGAACTCTTCAACTGTTCTAATAAAAAGAGAAAAGAGAACCTGAAGGCTTATCTATTCTCTGTCTAAAATAGTTTATTTTAATCTTCTGCAGGTTAGGATGATAAAATAGCTATATCAAAGAACCCAGTATATTTGACAAAGAATATGTGTGAAATAAACTACATGGTTGACCATCTAACAGCACATTGCCTTGCATGGTAACTAGTTGCTTTGCATTTTTGCTAATGACCTAATGAGAAACAAACATTCAGAATTAGCTGAAGAAATACAAGTTAGGTAGGCACAAGGAAGAATTTCTTGCCACCAAGAGTTGTTACCTATCTTGAAAGAGTTTAAAATCGATTCCTTTTTAAGGGTGAATCTGAGATTGAATAGGCACCATTTTGATTATCAACAATGAAACAGCTATGTCGAGGGCCACTTAAATGCCTGAGTCCTTTGGCCAGGTGCCTCACATTCTCAAAAGGAAATGAGTGAACAAGCTTCTTTTTTGATAATCTCCTCCTAAACTAGCCTTTTCTCAGACCTACTGTCCAATACATTCTGAGGACAAACAGGATTATCAGAGTAGGTCTAAATAATTATATCTAACACTTACTGGGCACATACAATGTGCCAGGAACCCTTCGAAGTACATATATTAACACCTCTCAGAAATAAATAGTGCATTTTGCACAGGAGGAAACTGAGGCACATTAACTTGTCCATCTCACTGCTAGTAGGAGGATTTAAAACCAGTAATCTGGCTCCAGAGCCTATGCTTTTAACCTCTGTCATAGTTCCTCAGTGAGCTTTTGAAGTACTTTCCTAGAACTGGAAGTCTATAATTTGTTTGCCATTCTACTTCTCAATGCCATCATATTATTATTTTTCTAGTCAGGGCATTGACTACTTTACAAACTTGATTTATAAGTTATTCACATATTTCATAAATTTAAAAATGTACTCTGAAACTGGCATGTCCTACAGTCAGTAATAATAATGACATCTTATAATCATTGCTGGCCAGGTGGCAGTTGCAAAGTAGTTGTCATTGCCTAAGCATACATGAGCTTAGTCACAGTTATAATACTACTGTCACTTCAGCACTACACACGAGGCACGTGCACAGATGTTACTATATGTATTGAGTTTATTATCTTTGAAATGTCTTTAACATTTTTCACTGTTATTGGTAAGAAAATGAGAAGTTATGATGTATACCATGAAACTTGGATACAAAGCAGGAAAGCATACAATTGATATTAAAGAAGCAAATATGTATCGCTGAAGGAATAATCAAAATTTCTTATTTTTTTGCAAAGGAATAACTGCTTGCTTTATGGAACCCAAGAAAAGGAGATCTCTGTAAATACAGGAAGCTGTATTATATTTGGTTACTAAGATATGCAAAAGAGTAACCTATTACATGTCAAGCAAAGCAACTGAAGTCAGGAGAAACCTGCCAAATCCCTCAGAACAAATGAAAGAAGTGTCAAAGTAACAGAGGGTATGGCCTGGTCTATGCTACCACTAAGGTATTATGTCTTAGCTCAATTGAGCTCAATGGGTTGTTTTTTCCTTTTTTTCATGGTACATAAAATAAGTGCATCTCATAATCACTGTGTCTTTTGGTTTGAAAAACTGTATTCTAATGTTTAAAGATAAGGAGTATTCTTTGATTAAAAAAAAAGAATTATAAGAACAATTCCAAATCAGTTGGTATTTATTCTTGGTAGCTAGCAGCTACACTGGGAAGCATCTTCCTCTCCTCAGTGTTTCTATGAAGTATAATTTAATGGTTTGAAACTACGCCTGATGAACCTAAGGTCATCCTTTCAGACCCTTAGAATTACAGTTAGAACAAAACTACAGTTCTACAGTAGTAGATATCACTCGGGTTCTAAATGAACACATGTGGGCAGAATAAGCATTTAACATAATCTGTCTACTTTGTTTCTGTTTTTCATGGAAAGCCATGTTAGTGGAAAGATGTGACATGTATCTCTTATAGGGAGTTCTCAGCCTAACGATCTGAAAAGTAAAAAAAAAACCAAACAAACAAACAACAAAATAGGAAAGGAACAGGTAGAAGGAAAATGCTGGCCCTGTTTAGAGTGAATAAGGCCAATGCAAATTTTACTGGCAGAATAGAACTTCAAAGGGATAGGGATTTTTAAAAAGTATTTGAAGTATAAGCAAACACATGTTTTCATCAGAGACCAATGTATAACCAACAGGCCAATATTTCCCTGCCACAGAAGAAGAGACTATCATAGCCCAGTTGATGACAATTGCCAGGTGTTGATTTCTAGTCTGGTGTTTAGTTCACTGAGCCATATGCTGTCCCACAACCAGAGCTTCTTTAGCTCTTGAGGGTTCTCTCACAGTGGGAACAAGAAAACTAAAGACACAAAAGAGTATACTTCACCTGAGTCTACACTGTTTACTCAGGATCTATTAACAGACCTAAATAGGATTTATTCCAAGATATTCTTTGGGAAGACGCTCAAGAGTCAGATGGAAGGTGGAGGGAAGAATTAAAGAGGATGCTGATGCCTTGATTCAGAAATTCTTTCCTTCCTTCCTTCTTCTTCTTCTTCTTCTTCTTTTTTGAGTCAGGGTATCACTCAGTTGTCCAGACTGGAGTGCAGTGGCATGATCATGGCTCACTGCAGGTTGAATTCCTGGGCTGAAGAAACCCGCTCTCCTCAGCCTCCTGAGCAGCTGGGACTACAGGTGTATACCACCATGCCTGGCTAATTTGTTGATTTTTTTGTAGAGACAAGGTCTCATTATATTGCCTAGGCTAGTCTCAAACTCCTGGGCACAAGCAATCTTCCCTCCTTGGCCTCCCAAATTGCTGGAATTACTGGTGTGAGCCACCATGCCCAGCTCCCAGAAGTCTGTTTTTTTTTTTTTTACATTTAAAAAAATTTTAAACATGCAGGTACCCTTGTTGATGAGGTACGCCCCCCTCCCATGGCAGTTTGCCACTACTGTCAATCCAAAACCACCCCCCCCAGCAGTTTCCACTACTGCCAATCCTTTTCTTATAGTTTTATGATAATTGTTCAAGGTTCGCTTATGAGTAAGAACATGTAATACTCAGTTCTTTGTTTCTGTGAGAGATTACTAAGTATTATAGACTCTAAGTCCATCAGGTTGCTGTGAAATTCATAATTTTGTCCTTTTTTATGGCTGTATAATATTCCATCAAGTATATGTACCACATTTCTTTTAGCCAGTCCTCTTTCGATGGGCAGCATGGTTGGTCCAGGTTTTTGCTATTGTGAACAATGCTGCAATAAACATGCGTGTACAGGTATCTTTTTCATAGAGTGATTTGAGTTCCTCCGGGTATATTCCCAGTAGGGGAACTGTGGGGTCATATGGGAGTTCAATTTTTAGGACTTTTAGGAATCGCCAAACTGTTTTCTACAGAGGCTGTACTAGCTTGCACTCCCACCAACAGTGTAGAAGCATTCCCTTTTCCCCACATCCTCGCTAGCATCTGTTCCCCAGAAGTTCTTAAATGAACATTTCATTTTAAAGTTATGACTCTGACTCCAAATTATGCAAGTTTTTAGTAGTAACTAATGTAGAGGTAAAGCTTCAACAGTCTCATCCTAACAATTTTTTAAAATAAGAATTTCACGCTGTAGGTTACTAAGGTCACTAAATGAATAGTAAGGAAAATAACCCAAAAGTACTCAGTCTTTTGCCAGCTGGCCCCCAAAGACAGTGATGTATGACATACAAGCTGGTATTTGCTACCCATCACAGTTATAAATAATGAATAGAATCAACCAAAAAGTAAATAAATCTGAAATACTACATGGTTGGCTCCAAATGTAGTCATGATTTATACAGTCTTAAAATTATGTTCTTTAAAAATATATTTCTTAAAAAGTAAAAAAAAAAATTAAGTGCAGCCATTTAAAATAATTTTTGTGTAAAAAATTAATGATATGCTAAGAGGCTGTTAATAATCTGCTAGTCTGAGTATTCTGCCCAAAAGCACTCCCAAATATCAAAACAACACGATCACTGTGTGAATGGGCTAGGCTCGGCTGAGGTTGGGCAACAGGCCTGGTGGCGGCACAGGCAGCTATTTATCAGTTTTGCTCTATGTGTGATGTCTGAATGCCAACAGACATATTCAGCCCTTCCAGCCATCTGGTGTTTAAGTATGTGGTTACAAATGGTATTTTTAATATAAAAAGGAGTAAAAGGAACCTGGATCAAGGTAGTAATTGCAAATCTAATATCAGTATTATATGTTAAAGTGCATCGTTATTATTTGGATGCTAAAAATGGAAGCAAGACTTACCATCACGTGGCTGAAGTATAAGTCTGTCTTCCTTTTCAATTTTTGATGTTTCTTCCGTGCTTTCAGCCAACTGGTCAGGTTCTGACTGTTCTGACTTTGCAAGAACTTGTTTTTCACAGTCTGAGTTAGTTTGAACTTTTTTGGAGGTGTCTTTCTGAGAATCATCCTTCTTATTTTTGTTCTTATCTTGGATGTGATTGAGGCTATCTATTTGTACAAATATCAAAATCAAACAATAATTTACATTTAAAAATAAAGTTTCAAAATGTCACTAGGTCTTATAAAAAGAAACAAAGTTAATAATGTTTGTTCATTCTTTCAAAACATTTATTGGGAGTTTACTATACACCTAGTACTATTCTAGGTGCTGAAGAGACAGCAGGGAATAGGCAGACAAGTCTCTGCTTTTTAGAGATTCCATTCTAAATGGTAGAGATAGATGATGAGATAAACAAATAAATAAATAGTGTATTCTCAGATAAAGAGAACAACTGAGTTTTTGTGAGTAAGGGGGCTGTGGGAAGCACTACCATATCATAGCAAAAGTCTTCAGGGAGAAGCTCTCAGTAGTCCCCTTTGAGCTGAGAGCTGTTTATGAATCTTGGAAGCTTGGCCTTGGAGCCTGTACTCTTGGATTAGATTCTAAATGTAACTGGAAGCCATTAGAGAGTTTCAGGCATAGGAATAATAATGATCTAAGTTTTTAACAGACCACTTCTGGCTGCTGTGCACAGAAGGATCACAATGAGGGAGACTAGTACGGAGGCTACTGAGGCCTGGGAGGAAGATGATGGTGGTTTTAGTAGGATGGCAGCAATAAAGATAAAGTGGTTGGATCAAAATTTATTTTGGAGGCCACCTGATGAATCAAGTGTGGGAGGTGAGAAAGGTATCAAGGATACTGCCTAGGTTTTTAGCATGATTAGTAAAGATCAGGGAGGAGAAGATTTGGGTATCAGATGTGGCAGTGGTGAATAATCCAGAATTCTATTCTGGACATGTTAAGCTGGAGGTTGGAAATCATTATGCCAAACTGTAGTACTGTCAATCTAATACTTATAACTTTTATACATAGAAATATCATTGTTACTTATAACATTTATTTCTCTCTAATCAGACTTGCATATTCACAAAAGGTAGGGTTTTGTTGTTTTTTTTTTAAATTGCTTGACAGGTTGCTTATTAAATTATGGGTCCAGGAACTTTTACTGCTGCTCTTAGTATCACAAAGGAAAAACCAGAACTATAAAACATATATTAAATTATGATTTTTGTTGTTAAATCATCCAACTTAAATACTTAATGTGAACTGACATTATTTTATAGTCACGATACAATTTATTTTTATTGCCTATAGCAGTTGGGAATTGCATAGGATCATGCTAATTGTGACAGGGATATTACATGGAATAAGCTGGTGATTTCAATTTAGTTCACAGACAACAGGTGCCCACATTACAAATATAACCACCCAGATGGCAGACTTGTCAATTTTGGTAGGAGCACCCAGAAGTGAAAGAGGGAAGACTCAGCTCCTGATTATATTTTCCTTTAGATAAAACTAAGACAGGGAAGAGAGCAAGGCAGGAAGAAGGAACTATAATAGCAGAGTTTATGTTTTAGCTGAGTCTTGTCAATGCCAATATTTTGAATAATTAATATATGATGGAAAATTAGTTAGTACAATTACTACAGCTGATACCTCTAGTTTAAAAAACTGTCAACTTGGCATTTTTCATTGCCATAAAAATGCTCTCTAAAACTGGAAACAAAAAGAATACTAACTATATTTTCTTATGATAACCATAGGGATTAATAAACATTTCAGAAACAAAACATCAGAAAATGGTATATCATGCTATAAAACATACTTGAGGTATGTTTTTAATTTCTGACTTTAAAATAATGTTTTTAGAAAAGAATAAAACTCATAAAGTTGACATCAAATTGGTTCTTAAAATTGATCTATAGAGGAATCTTAATTTGTCAAGCAAAAAACATGGCATAATGTACACCAACTGGGCAAAAAAAGCTACATTGGATTATTTTGCTATTTAAATATAAAAATAATCTATAATTTCTTTAAAAACAAGTATTATCTACAGAGGAAAGAAAACAGCAGGTCTATGAGTATAGGGCATATTTGCTACCATAGCAACAGAGCCTCTATTCCTGCCCACTGAATTCACATCCTGCTGACATTAATCAGAAATGCCCATTTGTGCCAAATTAATGCCATATCACAGACGCTTGAGGATATACATTCTTGACAGAACCAGGAGCTTTTCACATTCCACAAGGCCTTCACTATGTGAAGTTCTTACTCTAGTTTAAAAGCTAAAGTCGTGCTGAGTCACACTAACCTTGGATAACAGCAGTCTCTAAAAGCACAGGTTATCTGAAGACACACTGCTAGCCCCCACTTCCACAGTCATCTACTGTGTACTCACCAGTGCTGCCTTGAGGATTCTCACACATTTCACAATGCGGTAACACTGCATTATTGATATAGGTGCAGAAACGACACTGCCAGCCCTCTCCAGGTGGGGATGTGGTGGTTGACTGGTCCTTGGCCTCCTGAACACCTTCCACGAGTGGAACTTTGGCTTTCCCGGGCTGGTGAGATGTCTCCTCCAGGGGACTGCAGTGGTCATCAGTGGCAACTGATTTTAATCTTTTAGCTTCAGGTTCAAAATCACTTTCAAAATAAGTGATATCTCTTACAGTTATTCTTCTAGGGTCTGATGCCACCACAGTATTTCTCTCCTGGAATATCCTTGATTCATCACAGGAGGTCACCAACTGTCTTTTTTTAGGTTTTGGTAAAAAGAATGATCGAATATCATGCTGTTTTTCTTTTTCAAACTAGGAAAAACAAACAGACACCAAAGTAAGAAATCTAATATGTTCTTCTTAAATAAAAGAGCTTAACAAATATTTTCATTAACCAACATGTTGCCTTATCCTTTGAACACCTTTTTGGAAATGAATTCAATTATGCTCTGACTCTTCATATACACATATATATAGAAAATATCATTAATACATCCATGTACTTCCTATGTCTAATTTTTTTATAGCACTTACAATGTGCCAAGCACTTTTCATATACTAACTCACTTAATCTTCATGTTAGTTCTGTGGGTAGGTACTATTATTCTTCTCTATTTCTGATAAGGAAACTGAAGTTTTAGAGAGGTAAGGTAATTTGGTTAGAGAAATTATATAATAAAAACATATTTCATAGATGATCTGACCTAGATGTATATCAGGGAAAGGAGGCAATTGTGTGTTTAAATATGTCAAGTCAATCAACACCCAAATTGTAAACACAATGTTCATAAACAAGGTTATCCATATTAAAATGCTTTCTTGACCAGGAAGGATTTTGCAACCAGCATTAAAGCTGTTAATTAAAACAGCTTCTTTAGCAGATGCATTTTAATAATTATCTTGTTTTCAAGAATGTATTTCTTTTGTCAAAGAAAAGCTGTATCATTATCCCATGCTTTTCATCTTTTCCATGGGTAATTTCAATTTCCTAATTAGAGAAAGTAGGATACTGTCTCCATGACTGATAAGCTACCAGTTAAAGTAAATTAAAAGAGTTTTAGAGGTGGAATTGGAAACTGTTGGACACATACTGTGGCAGACTATATTTCAAAGATGGCCACAGCAGTTCTTATCTCACCTCACATGCTCCTCTTTTCACAATGTGACACTGACAGGCGTGCCTTCATTGAAAGGTCGAGTTCTCCTCCTCTCTTGAAACTGGATGGAACTTTGTAACTATCTCACCCAACAGAAGGCAATAAAAGTGATTCTGTGTGACTTCTGAGACTAGGTCATTGAAGGTCATATGGTTTCCACTTGGCTGACCCTCTGTCTATCTCTTTCTTTCTCTCTTGGGATGCTTGCCTTTGGAACCCATGGTGTGGTGAAGCCCAGACCACAAGGACAATTCATGGTGGGTGGTTCAGTTGACAGTCCCAGAAAGGGTCCCAGGTGACAGCCAGCATCAAGTACCAGATATGTGAGTGCACAATATTTCCAGGTGTTTCCAGCCCCAAGCCTTGGGGTCTTCTGGCAAAGGCCACAGCCATTATGGAGTAGACATGTCATTTCTGTGTACCTTGGCTGAATCCTGAACCCATACAAACTATAAGAAATAATACATGGCTAGTGTTGTCTTAAGACACTAAGTTCTGGAGCAATTTATTATGCAGCAATATACACTTAAGACAGACACTGTAGATAATGAGAGCAAAATACCATATATTGTAAAGAGATATTTTCTATAATGAATCGTGTCTGTACTTCTTAGTAGTACTGCATAAGAAAGAAAGATTTAAAAAATTCATAGAGAATAAAAGATTAATGGTTACCAGTCGCTGGGGGAAAGGGAAACGGGAGTTAGTGCTAAATGACTACAGAATTTCTATTTGGAGTAATAAGGAAGTTTTAAAAATACTGGTGACAGTTGTACAACATTGTGAATGTAATAAATGCCACTGACTGCACACTTAAAAATTGTTAAAATGACAAATTATATGTTACCACAATTTTTAAAATCTAAAAAAATAAATATAGGGAAAAAAGAGGGAAGGAAAATTCGGCTGTTCCCATATTGGTAAAATTAAAACATATTATCACAGGCTAAAAGCATTTCCGTACACCCTCAATGATGCAAAACTTTTATTTTGCATGACTGTTATTTATACATTGTCACACACTATAAAAAGTTATCTAATTAGTTGTGAAAGGTACAGAATGTAGAAAAAAATATCATTAACCATGAGACAAGATTTTTAAAGCAAAGCATAAGGGAAATTCTAAGAAAAGAATGGAGGAAAGCAGAGAGATTAGTAGACTGATAAAATGATTAAGTTTGATGTTTCAAAAAAGGTAAAAAAGAAACAAAAAGAATTGCACATTTAAAGAAAATGTTATATTTCATACAATAAAACTGCAGAGCTTGCAGGATTTTAAAGATACTAGCAAATGTTTGGCAAACATGAACACATTTTATCAGCGGCTTCTAGTTAAACCATACTATTTAAAGGCATAGCTCTGTTTCTTTCAATATGTGATGATGCCGAGGATGTTGTTCCTTTGTAGGTTGCAAGTTTTTTCTTTGTTTTAGAGACTTTCAGAAAATTCTTTCTGTCACTGGTGTTTTAAAATTTCACAATGATCTACATCTATAGAATCTATATTTATATGCCTTAAAAATTCTGGTCAGCTTCCGGAATGCCTTATTAATTTTGAATAATATTATCTTAAGCTCCTAAAAATTTCTATTATTCTCTGATAATTCCTTTCTCTTCATTTTTTCTTTTCTCCTTTTCTGAGATTCTTATTGAGCAGAATGTTGGGCCTGGGAACTCAGGACACTTGAGACTACCAGCAAAAGACTTGATAGGACATGCTGATTGAACATGAGGGTAAGGAAGATGTTGGGACTCAGAGTGATCCTTAGACTCCTATATTTCTGACTAGCAATACGGTAGGGATAATATTTTCAGTTACTGCAATAGGGACTATAGAAAGATAGATAGGATCAATAGAAGGCAAAAAGGAAGAGACAAGGAAACAGGTTCACTTTAAGATATGTATGAGAACTTGTCAGCACTAGGGTGGAGAGTCTCAAGAAGAGAATCCAAGACATAGACAACTGAGTTTAGATATCTGGGAACCTCTGACATATAGAGGTAGATAAAGTCATAAAATTGGATGTCATGACACATGGAGATAATTCAAGTAAGAAAAGGTGAAAGGACAGAAAAACAAATAATATTAAGGGTGGAATGAGGAAGTTATTTCTTTTGACAAAAACTAAAAAGGAAAAATCAGGAGGTTGATGGCTTCAGTGTGTGTGTATTTTGGTTTTCTATTCATTATACTAGATGTTTAGTAGGCATTTTAATCTTAAAATTTTTTTTTTAAAGAGATGGGGTCTTGCTATGTTGCCTAGGATGAACTCCAACTCCTGGGCTCAGGTGATTTTCTTGCCTTAGCTTCCTGAGTAGTTGGAACTACAGGCACACACCACTGTGCCTGGCTTTCAGTAGGTACTTTCAATCAGATGAACTCATGTCCTTCAATTCTGGGAAGTTCTCTTATATTATTTTACCTTCTTTCTTCTCTTTCTGGAATTCCTAATAGGAAATAACTTCTGAACAGACTATTTGATTTTCTTCACCTCTTCCATCTCTTTACTTGTTCTACTTTTTGGGTGATTTCTTCATACCTTCCTGTCCTTCTATAATGGATTATTAACTTCTAATATTACAGCTTTAATTTCTAAGAGCTTATCCCTATTTCTTGATTCTTCCTTCTTCTTATTCATATTTCACAGGTGCAATATTTTGTTTTACTTCTGTGTAGCTATTAATGGTAGTTTTTGTTTTGTTTTTAAGTTTTCTTCAGCTCATTATAGTGTCTCTGTATCTTTTGTATCTCATTCTTGGTTTGCATGCTTGTTTTGGTCTCTGTTTCACACATGAGAGGTTTTCCTTAATGCCTGGTGGCCTTTCGCTGTCCATTGATATTTAACAATAAGACGCTAAAATGCTAAAAGAAAGTTCCATATGAACGACTTCACTGTAGGGCCATCACTGACTGTTTTGTTGGGGGATTCCTTTCAGCCACCATAAGTTTTTTCTTGGTCCAGTCAGTTTCTCTAGATCAGCTATCAGGGAGCTGATCAGAGAAAGGTGCTAAAGATTTCACCATTAATTAAGGAGTTTCTCCTAATTTGTTCATTTTCAATTTAGTGCCTTACCTATGCCCTCAACTGCCTCTCTTCCTAGAATACTTTTAAAAAAACATTTTTCTTAAAGAGGAGCAAATAAAACAAACTGAGGGCAGCATAGCTATATACATAAAATATACAATGGGGCCCTGTAACAACACTAAATAATGGTTAAATAATACTATAATCCTTTGTCCCATTCCACATTTTAAATAATTTATTTATTTAAAGACTTACCTTGACATCTCCCCATAACAAAAAAAGAAAAACCAGAATTGCTTAACATTTGTCAAAACAAAAGCAACCCTCCCAACCAAACAAGCAATAAACTAAAGAAATCCTCCAAAAAATGAGAATTCTCAGGGCTTTCAAATATCAGCTTTTACAACAGTTGATCTTCTTAATTAAGCTACTTTTAAAATAACTTCTTTTACTAGTTAAGCAATGACCAATTTTTGGAAAATAGCATATGAGAAATTCTTATATGTGTAGTGGCAGGTTGAGAGGAAAGGTCAGCAGTGACTGACAGTAACTAGAAATTGATGCATACCTCTGCCACCATGAGAGTTTACTAATGGCACAAGGGAATAATCAGTATGGGTGCTGTTCTAAAGCCACATGCCACTTGGGTAATAATAAATTGAGACTTTAGCATGTAAAATCCAGACAAGAAGGCAGTGGGTGGAAAGGAAATTATTTTAATAATTTTGCCAACTAAAGGATTCAGTAAGAACAAAATTTTAGCAAAAGGAGAAGGCAAGATTAGCCATGACTTTAGCTAATGTTATGGTGGCTAAATTGGACAATGATGAATGCTGTCACAGGTAGTAACCCTAACAAGTCAGGGTCCTGGCCACAGGGCTGCCAGAAGCTAGAAGGTCTAAAAGAAATAAAGATTTCCTCTGAGGCAACCAGTGAGAAACCTGATCCATGTCATCAGTTATGCTTTCCAATTGTAGCTTCTGGGCAATCGGACAGGAAGTTGGTTGGTGAGGTTTGTTTGACATTTAGCAGCTGTGACTAATAGAAAAACAGGTGAGAAAATCTCTTTGACACATCCTAAAGATAATTACACCTGCTGGATGGGAAGAGAGGGGTTACTATTTTACTGAATATGAGTTCTTAACTTAGGGTCCATGGGCTTCTCATAAGCCACTGGATGGCTTTCCGTGAGCCTGGGAAGCCCCTGAAATTATCTATAAAATGTTGTCTGAATTGTATGTACATTTTGGGGAAACAGTTCTTTACTCTCTCATAGTTTCAAAGGGACTCAGGACCCAACAGAGGTTAAGAGATTAGAATAAAACATTTGAGGATACACCTGTGGTTTTAATAGCTCCATTTTTTGCCTAATTTTCTGCAGGTAAAGAGATTGAGGATTTATATGTCAACATACACACGGCAGGTAAACATCTTTTTAAGGAGAAACAAATACATGCGTTCTCTTACATATTTTGTGAAAATCCCTCTGGTTTCTCTTAAATAATAATTTTTGAAAACTGAAGAATACCAGCACAGAGTAACTCCTGTGTAGCAGGAGATGTGCTAGTTGAACTCATCCGTCCGTCTGTTGCTGTAACTGGACCCTGGATAGTTTCTCATAAGAGAGCAAATGACATGGAGTGTTATAAAGCCAAAAAGAGAGAAAGTGTTGATGAGTAGAAGAAAGCACATGGATTCTAATGGCTATAAAACTATTGTACTGGCAGGACTCAAACGTCACATAGGCCAATTTAAAACACAAGACACACTCCTTAATGTTTTGAGACAGAGAGATTATCACTATCAATCTCCCCATGGAGGTTTCAGCAGGTGTTAAGGATGCATCTTATTAATAAAATGAGAAAGGGGCCTTTTTACAAGATACTGATTTGTAGACACAGATACTAAATATAAATTCAAAATTTCTATAGCTGTAAAGATTCTTCTAATAACCTTTATCCATTTTTTATTAAGTTAATTTGTTGTAATGCGTCCTCTTTTAGTCAAGTTGGTGACACTACAGCTGTCAGAAGATTAACTGATTAGAGCATATGAGAAACAGCAATAAGAAACAACTGCAAGCAGAATGCTCCAAAAACAAATGCATGTTTTCTAAAAATGATGGAGTTATCAATAATATGACTCCCTCCTCTTTAGAGGCAGGAGTAAGCATTATCAGTATTACCAAAATAGATCAGAATCTTCAAATTATAACAGCCATACAAATATCTAAATATTTAGTGCTTACATCATGCTGGCAGGGTGATATTTTAAAAATGAATGACTTTTTATTGATATCAGCATTTCTTAGTGGTAAAGATAGGCATGAACACAGAAAAACAAAATATTTTTAAGGCCTAGCAAGGCATTGTTACTTAATAGCAAGATTAAGCTAAAAAGTCTTTTGTCTCTTGCAACTACATTCTTGCATTTAGAAAAGATATCAGCCGGGCTATGTGGCTCAGTGTGTAATCCCAGCACTTTGGGAGGCTGAGGTGAGTGGATTGCCTGAGCACACGGGTTCGAGACCAGCCTGGGAAACTTGGCGAGACCTCATCTCTAAAACTAAAAAAAAAATTAGCTGGGCGTGGTAGTGCACGCCTGTAATTCTGGCTATTTGGAAGGCTGAAGAGAAAGGATCATTGCAGTCTAGCCTGGATGACAGAGTGACTCCAACTCAAAAAAAAAAAGAGAAAATATACCATAGTAACAAATTATTGGCAGAAATCTTAACTCATTATGACTGTTCTTATAAAGAAGTAACTTTATTAAATTACCTTTTTAATATGTGATAAATAAGGAACTTAAATGTAGGTATTTCTAACAGGAGTATCAATCTAAGCCTATAGTCATTTTTTACCACAAGGCTTATGAGAAAAATGTAGTTATACAAGCACACCCATATCATACGAAATGTGGAAGATAGAAGAACATATTCCACCCTTCAGTTATACAGCTAATACTCAGTTATTGTGTTCCTGTCTTTTGTTCAATATTGTTTTTGAAAAACAAAAGAAAAATACTGCTTTTGGTGAGAAATGCTGGGAATAAAAACTGCAAAATACTTAAGATGGCAAAATGCATGTTTTTATCTGAAATATTTAGGGACCTAATCTATTTGCTCTGTTTGCGCCATGGTAAACTACTGGTATTTAGAGACAAATCCCCTGGCCATGATGATAGGATTAAAAGTCAGTTATTAGAACTGAAGGAGAGGGGGAAAATTCGAGTAAAACTCATAAAAAACAATAAAGCACTTCAAAGCCTGGTGCTATTCCAGGGAAGCACAGGCCACCAACAAAAGCACTGATGTCAAGTTTAATAGACTCTGATCAAAGGGCAGCTCTGGCAGGAGCCATTACTGCCTCATGTCATTCGGCTCGTGCTCTTAAAAGACTTAATAAACCTGTTTTACAAATGGGTGACTGGGACATCACGCTGGTCTCCTAAACCACAGACGATTGATGATTGGAACTGGAACTAAAGAGCCCTCACTAACATTTGTAAACAAGCCAAAGAGTCTGTTTTCAAAGGATATAGAGTGACAGAAGTAGGGTTTTAATCATCTAACAGAAAGATGGAATTAAATTATCCAAAAAAACAGAAAAAAACTAATTTTTTTTTTAGATTTTTTCAAAATGTTCATTCCTATATAGTTGAATAAAACTTTGACAGTGATCCACTCTTAGGCACAACTAGTTTTTCTCTGCAGGCATAGAGAAAACAAAACATTCAAAATAAAACACCACTCTGGTTTTTAAAAAAACTGAAGTGTCAAAATGAAAATGTTATTACTTGGCCAGGCATGGTGGCTCATGCCTGTAATCCCAGCATTTTGGGAGGTGAAGGTGAGAGGATTGCCTGAGTTGAGGGGTTCGAGACCAGCCCAGATAACTTGGCAAGACCTCGTCTCTACAATAAATCAAAAAGTAGCCAGGCATGGTGGTACACGCCTGTAGTTCCAGTTACTTGCGAAGCTGAGACAGACAGATTCCCTAAACCCAGCAGGTTGAGGCTGCAGTAGCCGTGAGTGTGCCACTGCACTCCAACCTGGGTGACAGAGTGAGACTCTAACTCAAAAAAAGAAAAAGAAAAAGAAAACGTTATTACTTATTTTTAACAATGACATCAAAGGTAGTACATGCAAATGTCTTTGGGAACAGCTATCTTTTCTAAGAGGACAATTATAATTTATAGCAAAATATTATAAAATATTTTATAAATATTAACAAATATCTAATATTAATAAAATATAATGTATGGATCACTAGAATGCAATTCAGAGGGTTAATCAACTGATGTTGAGTGTGTGTCTATGTGCCATAATTTCTCTTCTAAGCTCTAGGCCTGACCTCCAAACACCTCTTGGACATCAGCTGATGTTCCGAGGCACCTCAGAGCCAAGATGTTCCGAGTGAACTCTCCTATCATCAATCTTACAGCTCCTCACTACTTGCTCAAATTAACTATAAAGTCCTCTGCATGAAGCCTCCTGTTTTAGACTGAACTGGATCTCCTTCCAATGTTTCAAGTTGTCCTCTCCTTATCTAACTGCATGTTAGTGGCTGTGTTGTTTCCCTTAAATGCCAGCTTCAATCCCTTCTGCTCTTTCTGCACATGCTGCTATTAGATAGGATTCTACCCAGGCCTCATTTTGTTGATTCTCCCTCTGAATGTTTGGTGTTTTTTCCCTATTATTCCTACTGCCATTAGGAGTTCAGGGTAGATGTAGTGCCCCCAACCCTCCTGACAAAGGAGCTCTATGCATACTAATACCCTCATGAATTAAAAAAAAGGACCGGCTTTATTAATAGACCTATAAAGAATCCAGCTAGAACATAAGGCCATAATGGGACTTCCTGCTTGCCACCCCAAATCTAGCAGCAGAGGAGGTGGCTGGCCTGCCAAGGTAGGCTCTTTCTCTGTGCTCCCAGTGGAGATAGCAAGCACAGAAGACACATGCCTCTGTGGGGAATGGTAACCCACCCACATCAAACTGTAGCCCAACCAAGTTCTTGAACTCTGGAAAATCAGGAGGCAAAAAACCTCCTGATTACTCGTTACTTGGGAGCAACAGTTGTAAACAAATACTTTTAATGAAGAAGCGGAGAGAAAGCAATCCCTTCACCACAGGCTGAAACTGGATGGGAAGGTGGGCAGAAATACAGTCATGTGTCACTTAATAACAGAGACATGTTCTGAGAAATGTGTCATTAAACGATTTCATTGTTGTGTGAGTATCACAGTGTGTATTTACACACACCTAGATGGTAATAGCCCACTACGTACCTAGGCTATATGGTGTAGCCTATTGTTCCCAGGCTACAAACCTGTACAGCATAGGACTATACTGAATACTGCAGGCAATTCTAACAGAATGGTAGCATTTGTGTAGCTAGACATATATAAACACAGAAGAGGTAATACACTGCTCTACATGTTACCACAGCTAGTATATCACTAGGCGATAAGAATGTTTCAGCTCCATTATCACCTTATGGCACTAGTACTGTCCTCTCCTTACCTAACTGCATGCTAGTGACCGAAATGTCACTGTGTAGCATATGACTGTAATCCAGTCCCCAAATACCACTGCCTCCAAAAACCTGTCTCCTTTCCATTCTTTTCCCACACTACCACAAGGATTATCTTTTGAAAACAGAAATCTGACCGTGTAACTCATCTGCTTGAAAACTTCTGATGACACTACTCAGTTCCAGAATAAAGTCACACTTCTTGGCATGGCATGTGTGAGCTCCCCTCCATCTGGTTAGTGCCAAAGTTTTAGGCTTCCTTTCCTTCACTCACTTCTCGTGTGCCTTCAGCTCACACATTTGTATAGACTTCTTATCCCCAGACAAATTATTTGTTCATATCACTGTGGTTTTAGGCATGCTTTTTGTGTTCCCTCTGCCTGAAATATGGTCCACTGCCTTAGAACTCATCCTTCATAATCCATCTTAGATGTTTCCTAAGAGAAACTTTCCCAAATGCCCCGGGTAGTTATTTATTCTGTCCTGTGTTCCCAGAGCCTGGTTTATGTATTTCTCTTTTCACATTTGTAATATTGCATTAAAATTATTTGTTTACAACTGCTGCTCCCAACTAAAGAGTAAGTTTCAAAGGAAAGTTAGCTGTTTTCCTTATTTTTGCCTCCTAAAAATTTAGCATACAATCACCACTGTTTAACTGTAGAACACTTTCATCACCCTCAAAAAGAAACCCCTGTATCCATTAGGTAGTGTTAAAGAAAACTTATGGGAAGCCATTGTTTTGGACTAAGCTCTTGAACCAGGCCCTAAAAGACCAGACCAAATCAGCATGGAGTAACTTGAGCTAGATGCCATTTAATCAAACCGAACTTAAAAACAGATACGTTTCTACAGGAAAAAAACCCAGGAAATTAACAGCACCAATCAAAAGGGGTCCAGTCAACCTGAGCCAGATAAGGAAGTCTCCTCTGCTTTAACCCATACAAGGAAAATAACTTTGAAACGATCAATTTGTTTTTTGTTTCTACTTTTTCAGCCTTTTTCTCCTAATAAAGCCCATCCTCTCTGCTTAGCTTAGAGAAGTGCCTTCCTGTTTTCTTTTCTTTTCTTTTCTTAGAGACAGGGTCTCACTCTGTTGCCTAGGCTGAAATGTAGTGGCACAATCATAGCTTATTGCACCCTTGAATCGCTGGGCTCATGCTTCCTATTTTATGGAGGAGATGCTGTCCAGTTCATGAATTACCAGTAAAAATCAATCAGATCTTTAAAACTCAATTTGTTAAAATTTTGTTCTTGACAGTGAGGGAGATTAGCCAAAGCAGTTTAGACATAGACAGATAGGTTCTAGATAGATAGGTTTCTTGTAGGCAGGTCTAAATTAAAATAGGGTAAGCATTCTAACATCTTTCTTATCAGTACACAATCTTTACCCGGTCAACCAGTCATACATAAACCTGACTACCTTGTGGGCTGGAATGTGAATCTACCCATGTAGTAAATTACAGAAATAATAGGGAGTTACTCAAAAGACAGACTTGATGTTCTTAAAAAAAAATAAAAAACAAAACCAAAAAAAAACCCCCCAAATTTAGTTAGGCAATAACTTTCATAATTTAGAAGGTCCTTGTGACCTTAGAATGTTAAGAAATAGTAATCAAAACTCATGACCAGATATCTATAGCCCACTCCAATTGGCTCATGGCTTGCTTAATCATAAATTATATAAAGCTTCTTGCCAAAGACAAACATGTGCCCTTCTTCTTAGGGCACCCTCACCTTCCTTGAACATGCCTCTTCCTTTCTAGTAAATTCTTTAACTATATTTTGGATTTGCTCTGAAATTCTTTTTTGTAGCAAAACCAAGAACTCATGGAACATCATACTGCATCCCACCCAACATCAACAGCAGTCACTTTCTGTTCTTGTATTCCTGAAACCCCTGGCAACTACTAATGTACTCTGTGTTTCTATGGACTTACCTATTCTAGTCAATTCATATAAAAGGAGTCATAGTAAGTGGACTTTATGTCTGACTTCCTCCACTTAGCATATTGTTCATCCATGTTGTAGCATGCATCAATACTTCATTACTTTTTAAGGACAAATAATATTCCACTGTATGAATAAACCACATTTTGTTTATCCATTCATCAATTTAGGAGCATTTGGACTGGTTTGACATTTCGGCTATTATACATTATGCTACTATGACATCCGAGTACAAGTTTTTGTGTGGACAGATGTTTCCAATTCCCTTAGGAGTAAAATTGCTGGGTCATATGGTTAACTATATGTTTAACATTTTGAGGAAGTGCCAGACTGTTTTACAAGATGGCTGTATCATTTTACATTCTGACCAGCAAAATGAGTGTTCCAATTTCTCTACATCACTGTTAATACTTGTCTGTCTTTTTTATTTTAATCACCCTAATAGGTGTAAAGTGGTATCTCATTGTGATTTTGACTTGCATTTCATATAATCTTAATAAATGTTTCTATAACGAATGAGCTTTGAATGTCCTGTGTGTAGTATACATCCCATTAACACCAGCTAAACTAAATAGAAATGTTTCAATGTTGTATTCATTCCACATACATTTATTGAGGGCCCATAATGGGCTAACTTCAATGCATCTTGTATAGTTTGGCAAAGTTATGAGAACAGACTTGGGAGCAGAAAAGCCTGGGATCAAACTCCAGCTCTGCCACTGGTTGTGAGGCAGGGGCCCTTGTAAACTACAGAAAGGGAAATAAATTACTTTCTGCTTCTTTGTGCTACCTCTTTCGCAGGCTTTTACTTTGGTGGGCTACATGTTTAAACTTTTGGCAGGAACCAATCAGAAACATAACTCTGTGGACCAATCGACAAATAGGACACGTAAATAAGAAGACTGAAAAACCAATCAATATGTGACAAGTAGGGCTAACTGTAGCCCCCAGCTATGAAGTACCCAATCAAATGTATAACATCAAAAGTGTTGCCTTGTAAGGGGGACAAAAGGGGTTACAATGTAAAGGGAAAGTTAAAAAGGTATATAAGGCAGTGCCCCACAGCAGTTTGGAGCTCAGCCTTTGGATGAGAATCCGCAGAGCCAGTGTAAGCATGAATAAACGCTGCTTCCTGGCAAAGGAGCCTCGTGTCCCGACCTTGTGTCGCGACTATCTCTGCAAAAGATTCCTATGACAGTTGTATGAATGTAGGCAGATTACTTAAACTTTCTGAGCTTTAGAGGAGCACGGTAACAGTATCTGCCTCATGGTGTTGCTCTGAGGTTAAATAAGATCATGAATGTTAAGAGCTTAGCACAGTGGCTGCATGGAATAACCACTCGGTACATGTTAATTATTATTATTGAGTATACTGAAGTCATAAAGGTAAATAAGACAAATGTCTCATAACAATGTGATATAAACTATGAGAGCGATATTTGTAAGTATCTATCCAGAACAATGAGGTTACCCTCTTATCCTTATAATTAGGCTATTATGCAGGCTACTGCATAATGATTACAGAGTGGTTTGAATTTCTAAAACAAACACTAAATAAATATACAAATTTAAGATGCATTTGCTCCAAGAAATGATCCTTTACCATATTCAGAAAGATTTTGGACAAGAGAGATTTAGACTTCATGAATACCACAGCTCCTGTGGTCAACTTTCTTTTTGTTATTATTTGTTCAACTAGATAATATGTAGGAAAAAAGGTTATTTTCATATGTATGAGACAATTTTTTATTTATACTTCTTAGCCCACAACAAAACAAACATTTTATACAATGTTGGCATGTAATAAAAAATGTAGCTTGTTTTTGAATTTCGAGGGCATATTTTAAAATTTCATAGTTATGCTGAAGAACTCTCTGTCTTAACTACATACAGCTTTCTACAGCAGACCAGCAATCATCCTATATATTTTTAATACAAATGCGGGTATTTGAAATGTAAATTTGCTTTGGGTGAAGGATGCTCTGGAAGCCCTGGAAGATGGCAGACAAGGGGACTTAAGGATGGCTGTGTTAGAGAAAAGGCAGTGCTGTGAGCCAGGCCAACAATGCCATCACAGAAGCATAGCAAGGAAGGCAGGTAGCCAGGGAAAGGCTAATGAGGGCAAGGAGCACTGGGAGACATTGACACAAGATGAAAATAACTGCTAAGGGAAAGCAGAGACTGACTGCAGTGTGAGCTGAAGCAAGAGTGAGCAAGAAATGACGGGGAGTAGTGGTTCTGGCTGAATTTGGGAATATTCTAGAGATCTATTTCAAAATGGAAAGATAACTACTGTCTAAAGTAATGAGATGGAAACAGCTCTGGCTTGCTGAGATTAGAAGAAGAGAAGCCAAGCAGAAAGCAGACACGTCCTAAGCAGAAGTTGGACTCATTACCCACACTAAATTAGAGTCCTTTTTTTTCATTCACCTATGAATCATTTATGCACCAAGTTTATCTTAGGATACTTTACAGTTTATATATAATGGATGAAAGGGGACTTAGAAGGCATTTAGTAATCTAGGGACTCAAATGGCTACGTAAATAATGTTGCTGATTATCCATTAATGAATAAAGGAGCAAAAGAGGATTTTAAAAAGACCTTATAGAGGTTAAGGGTAGGGCCCAAGTTAAGGGAAGGTTCCCAGGACCCACAGCTACAGCTAAAGGAAGGGATATGCCTTTGATGATGGCAGCAAAATGAAAACTAGAGAGACAGGGAGGCTCCCTATTTGGATACTCCACTCAGCCTACTTTATTCAGACAGTCTTTCATTGCTTGGAAATAATATACATTAATATTATCCATAACTTTCTTTCCTTTCATCTGGAGACCATCTACACTATCACACAATGAAAGCCATTGAAGGGAAATAAAAAACCTCAAAACCAAAAGAGTACTTAGAAATCACGTATTCAGAGGCAGAAGGAAGAAAGAAGCAGTGGAAACTGGACTGACCACATCTGAGGTGGTGACCCTGGCAATGGACTCCCAAGCAGGACTGCTTGCCTATGGTGGCCAAGGGCTGTACAAAAGTACCCTTCCTCATGGTGGTGGAATTTTTTTCTTTTCACTTGAGTTGAACTTCAATTTTAGTTTAATTGGGTTAACAAATACTGTAATTTCTTTTTTTTTTTTTTTTCAGTTGGAGTCTCACTCCGTCACCCAGGCTGGAGTGCAGTGGCACACTCATGGCCACCCCAGTGTCGACCCACTGGGCTCTGGCAATCCTTCTGCCTCAACCTTCAAGTAGCTTGAAATACAGCACGCGCTGCCACGCCTGGCTAATTTTTTTATTTATTTTAGAGATGAGTTCTCACCATGTTGCCCAGGTTGGTCTCAAACCCATGGGCTACCGCAATACTCTCGCCTTGGCCTCCCAAAGTGCTGGGATTACAGACTTGAGCCACCGCGCTGTAATTTATTTTAAACATGTAAATATATCTAGGATGGGTAAAGAATTGTGACTCATACATTTGTGTGGATTAGTTTCATGTAGGGCATTATTTAAGCACAACAGGTATAGCAGGAGCACTGGCCAATGGTGGGTTGAAGCAGAGTCCTAGATGTTGAGGTAGAGTCCATGTACTGCTGGATCATGGAGGGAACATATGAGAACTGAAGAATGGTTATTTGCCAACCATTACCAATACTTTGATATTTTAACAATTAGTATAATTGTACTGGTATACACTGGTGGAGAACCATCTCTGGTCCCATGTATTTTTTAAAAATCCTAATAGCTGAGTTGTATAGCAGAGAGAGAATTTTTATTAAGAGAGGAGGGAAGAAAAGCCAATGTTATTGTGAATGGCAATGAGCACCAGGGGAGAAAGAAGGCAGGAGATCCCAAAACTAATAAAACTTTTATCTAGGAAAATATTTTCTCATTCTATTCCTCTTCTTCCTAACCACAGGTCTTCTCATTCCCAGAACCCATATCATACTAATCTTAGACTTTAGGTCAATTCACAGAAAACCAATTTGACAAATTGTCAAATTTGACAATTTGACCAAGTGAAGTATCTGCCAGTAACCAATATGCCAGTCAATTCCTCTGAAATCCAACTCATTGAAGATCAATTTGCCAAATTTAACAAATTCGTTGGTTTTCTAAAAATCACTTATAGGGTGCACAGCAATTTGAATGTGATAGATTGGCAGGGTTAAGAAGACTATGGGAGGAAGGGAACAGCGTGCCAACTCTCTTCCTGCCCTTAGTTTACCGTCTCTTGCCCTCCAGGCTCACTCTCTGCTAGTGGTCTCCTCCTCTGAGTCTTTCAGTCTCCCCTCCTCTGGGGCTGGCAGGGTGGGCTGAGTTATGTGCTGACTAACATATGCAATCTGTTCTTCCCACACTGGCAGGTACCTCTTCCTTGGTCCAGCTCCCTCCAGCTGCAGCAGCAGGGAGCTGGGACAGAGATGAAATGAACATTCCTTAAAATGCTGACACTACAGAAATAGCCACAAGCTGTTAAAAATCAATCAATTATAACTGCTACAAACATTTTACTTAAACAGATTTTGATTAAAAAAATGGCAAGTTTGGTTAATCTGACAAAGTTTAATTGACAAAATTGAAAGTATCCGAAAAATGCTAAATGTTGGAAATGTCTTTTAATAGACTTTTTTAAAGGACCAGAAAGATATCAGTATAAATAGAAAAATTCCCATTGGAAATGCTAAAATTCTGGCAACACTTAGAAGAAAAATATGTTCATCAGTAGACTAAATTTCCTTAGGACCTTTCAATGAATTGAACATTTTAAAAAATGCATGAGGCTGTAGATAAGAGTGGTGAAAGGTCAGGCCCACCTATAGTCCATCAAAACACATTTCCCATGCAGGTCAAACAACAAGCAAACAAATACCAACAAAGCAAAACAAATTAAAACAAAGGATTCCTATATTACAAGATTCTAATGTACATCAAACTATGTATGTATAAAGACACACATTGAAAAATCTGCAGGATAACAGTAAAACACAAAAGACACACACCTAACTCAAGAAAGTAAGATTTGGTATGGATGATTTTTTTTTATACTTTGTACACAGGTATATATTTTTCCTCATACAAACTTTTACGAATTAACATGTACACATGTGGAAGGATATATTTAAAAAGTGTTAACACCTATCTTAGAAATGAATTCTTGGCTGGGCTCAGTGGCTCAGCCCGTAATCCCAGCATTTCAGGAGGCCGAGGCGAGTGGATTGCCTGAGTCTGCAGGTTCGAGAGCCGCTCGGGCAACTTGGGGAGACCTCGTCTCTACAATAAATCAAAAACTAGCTGGGCGTGGTAGCACATGCCTGTAGTTCCAGCTACTTGGAAGGCTGAGGCAGAAGGATTGCCTGAGCCCAGCAGGTGGGGGCTGTGGTGGCTGGGAGTGTGCCACTGTCTTCCAGTTTGGGCAAGAGTGATACTCCAACTCAAAAGAAAAAAAAAAAAGAAATGAACTCTTAAACATAGTTTGATAGGAAATTTTAGAGAAGAACATCCACAAATCATAGTTTTATTTGTATATTTTAAAAATAACTAGACATTCTCTTGATTTTTTTGTTCCCCCAAATATAATATAATAAACACTGTTAAAAAGAAGCTAATTTTTAAATTTTTTTTTTTTTTGAGTTGGAGTCTCACTCTGTTGCCCAGACAGGAGTGCAGTGGCACGCTCCCGGCCACCGCAGCCTCGACCTGCTGGGCTCCGGCAATCCTTCTGCCTCAGCCTTCCAAGTAGCTGGAATTACAGGCACGCGCTACCACGCCTGGCTAATTTTTGATTTATTGTAGATATGAGGTCTCACCAAGTTGCCCAGGTGGGTCTTGAACCCGCAGGCTCAGGCAATTCACTCACCTCGGCCTCCCAAGGTGTAGGATTACAGGCTGAGCCACTGAGCCTGGCTAATTTTTTAATTTAAAAAAATCCTAGAAATAATCTAATTTTTAGCAGTATTTTACAGAATGGCATTCTAGTATTCTAGGGAAAAAAATGTACTAGAACTACAAATAAGATAATTAAAAATGTAATATGATTCCACATAAAATAATGGATTTTTATGGAATTAAGCTTTACATGAAAATCTTAATTTTGTATTATGGGGAAAAGACTTTGATTTTATTCCTATAATTTCCTTTCAGTTATTTGGAAAATTAAAATTAAACTCTCCATAACTCTCACCCATAATGTCAAAAGCCTAGGAAGCAGCAGATAATATGAATTATAAACTTCTCTAATATATTATTTTTTGTTTATATGTGGCCTCCAAATAGCATTTGTTGAAGGTGAGACTGGGTAGAATTAAGATACAGTACTGTGGTGATTAACACTGTTCCCAGGAATTAGAATTTTGCTGTTTCCAGCTGCTTCAGGTTACAGCACTGTGTATGCACTCCTCCCCTTCACTCAATCCTGTTCTATATCTGTAGATAAGAGCTTTGTTTTCATAGTTCTATTCATTATACCATGATTAGGTATTGGTTCTGTTGCTCTGTATTGTGTATTTTCTTATTATGGTATCCCACAAATGATTCATTAAAATCAATTTTTGTTCATTGAAGAATTCCCAGTTAAAAGTAGTATATGATAAGTAATTATTTCTGTACTCCATTAGTGCAATCAACATACTTTCCAAGG